>PVJO010007611.1:0-63966 GCA_004026905.1 Hystrix cristata
TAAAAGAATTAGAAATTTATGAAATTTATCTGGAACCAGAAAAGACCAAGAATAGCAAAAACAATTCTGGGCAACAGGAATAAGGCAGGGGGCATCACAGTCCCCAACTTGAAATTATATTATAAACCTTGTGTGATAAAAACAGCATGGTATTGGCACAAAGACAGACCTGAGGACCAATGGAACAGGCTAGAAGATGCAGAAATAATTCCAAACACACTCAAATACCTCATCTTCGACAAAGGAGCCAAACACCCTCACTGGAAGAAAAATAGCCTCTTTAATAAATGGTGCTGGAAAAATTGGCTTACCACATGCCGAAAACTAAAACTAGATACATGTCTCTCAGCATGTACTAAGCTAAAATCAAAGTGAGTCAAAGATCTAAATATTAAAACAGAAGCACTAAATCTCCTGGAGAATAAAATAGGAAGAACTCTCAAAGACATAGGGGTTGGAAAAAATTTATGAACAGAACCCAGCCTGCATGGGAAACAATACAAGAATCAATGCTTGGGACCACATCCTATTAAGAGGCCTTTAAGAAATTTTAAGTAATTTCTTAAGCGAAATTACTAATAGAGTGGGGCGAAAAACCACAGACTGGGAGAAAATTTTTGCCAGCTGTCCCTCAGACAAAGGTCTAATATCCAGAATATATAAAGAACTCAAAAAAAATCAAACCTCCCAAATTTAAAGACCCTATCCAAAAATGGGCATCTGAAATGAATAAACATTTCTCAGACAAAGAAATACAAATAACAAGTAAATACATGAAAAAATGTTCAACATCATTGGTCATTTGAGAGATGCAGATCAAAACAACACTAAGATACCATCTCACTCCAGAAAGAATAGCTATTATCAAGAAATCAACCAATAACAAGTGCTGGCAGGGCTGCAGGGAAAAAGGAACCCTCCTCCACTGTTGGTGGGAATGTAGACTGGTCCAGCCACTGTGGAAATCAGTGTGGAGATTCCTCAGAAAACTACAACTAGAGGTTCCCTTTGACCCAGTTATTCCTCTGCTTGGTATCTTCCCAGAAGAATTAAAATCATCATATCACAGTGATGTGTGCACAACCGTGTTCATAGCAGCACAATTTGTAATAGCTAAGTCTTGGAAACAACCTAAATGCCCAACAACTAATGAATGGCTAAAGAAGATGTGGTTTTTCTACAGAATGGAATACTACTCTGCCATAAAAAAGGACAAGCTAGAGACATTTGTATTAAATGGATGTTCCTTGAGAACATACTCTTAAGTGAAATAAATCAGACACTTATCAGTACACATCGAATTGTTTCTCTGATATGAGAAACCATAAGTGTAAATAAGGACAAAGGGGTATAATAGATATTATGTAAAAAAAAAAAAAGATAGTATTCAAAAGAGAGGAGAACTAGGTAGGGAAAAGGGGGATAAAGAAGGAAGGTTAAAAAAAAAGTAAGATGAAAGGGAAAAAAATGGAAAATAAACAAACTTGTTGCTAGTAGGGAGGTGTGGGTGAATGGAAGGGAGGGGAGGGGAGGGGAAGGGGGGAAAACCAACATACATCATGTACAGGTACAAAATAACCATGTCGATTGTGATCATTATGTATACAATATACCAGTACATATTCTTGGTAAAAATAAAAAAAAAATAAGGAGTATAACAGCATAATATTGGTAAAGAGTGTCAGTGAGATGATAATGTTGTATCATTGTTCTAACTTTTATGATGTTTGTTGTATTTTTCAGCTCTAAAATTTAAAGATTTAATATCATTGATTATTAATTATTTTAATACACTTTTTTGTGAAATGTCTGTTTTAACATACTTGTCTGATGGCTGTCTTTTCTTCGTGGTTCGTAGGAATTGCTTGTTCTGGAAAGAGATTTTTATTATTTTAAGTATGGCAAATATCTTCTGCTACTCGGTGGCTTGCTGCTTTCCTCTCGTCTTCCTATCTTTTCATAACTAGAAGTTCTTAAATTTAATGCAGGCTAATTTATTAATCATGTTCTTTGAAGTTAGTAGTTTTTTATTTTAAAAACTTTTCCCTGCCCCCAAGTTATAAAGATATTCTCCTATGGTGTTTTTCAAAAGTGTTATTATTGTGTCTTTCATATTCAGATGTAAAATCCACATAGACTTGATTTCTATATATGCGAGGCAAGCGTAGTTTCATTTTTCTCATGTGAACATGCTAACTCAGCACCACTTATTAAAATAACTTGCTGTTTTCTGCTGTAGTTTGAAGTTAGAAGCTCATCATTAAACACGTGTCCATACATGAGTCTATGCATGCACGGGCTCGCTCTCTCTCCTCTATTGGTTGATTGATCTACTCTTGTGCCAACATTATGCTATTTTAATTACTGTATCTTACAAGAAAGCTTTTAGTTGGTAGATCCAGTCACTATACCTTATTCTTTTTCCTTCAGAATGTCTTGTTTTTGTCCTTTGCATCTTGAGAATGTCAGGCACACCTCCATCTCAGGGCCTTTGCACTTGCTGTTGCCCTTATCTGGGACTTTTTCACTTCAGATAGCCACACGGCTTGCTCTCTGCCTTTGTTTATGTCTTTGCTGAGAGGTACCGTTTCAGAAAGGCCTTCAGTGGCCACACTGTGTAAGATGACGCTCTTTGGCACATTCCACTCACCAAACTTAGTTTATTTTTCTTCATTATGTTTCTTGTCAACTGACATAAAATAAATTCATATGTTTCTTTTTATTTGGCTAACTTCTGTCTCTAGAATGTAACCTCCATGAGAATAAAGATTCTTCTTTTTGTTTTATTAACTTCTTTATTTTCAAAGTTTATGACAGTGTCTGAAAATATGTGCACATCTTTGTAAATGATCTACAAATGTCCTTTGAGGAAATGGACTCAGAATTCGGAGCCACAAGATCTAGATTAAATATTCTCAATCTGTCCTCTGTTAGCCGTGTGATTTTGGGCAATCAAATAAAATTTTCAAAGCCTAAATTCCTTTATTTTTATAATGGAATAAGAATTATTGCCCCTGAGATATTGAATATAAAAATTCCTTATGAAGTATAAGGAAGAAAGATGACACATTTTCCTGTACATAGTGTCTTTAAATTCCTAATTTCTATTGGACTTATGTGCTGTTAAAAACTTACTTATTTTGAAATAAGACGTTTTCTTTGTGTTTGGTGGGCTTTGGAGAAGTAATTGGAGCATGAAGGCTGCTGGGGATTAATCCACTGAGGAGATCATAATTTGATGGCATTATTGGGAAATGATGACGACAGGAGGTGAGAGCCGGTTGAAGGGGGCGGGTCATGGGGGCATGACCTTGGGAGCTATGCCTGGTCCCTGACCCCTTCCTTCTGGCTCTTTCCTTTTCTCTTTGCTTCCTGATATCATGAGATTAGCAGGTCTCCTCTGTCACGCCCTTTGCTGGGGTGTTTCTGCCTTGCCACAGACCTGAAAGCAACGGAACCAGCTGATCATGGACTGAAACCTCTAGAACTATGAACCAAGTCCTAAAGGTGACCTTCTTGAGTATTTTGTCACATCAAAGAAAAGCTGACAAACACACCAATGTTCAGAGATGTGTAATAATCTGTCTTCGATCGCACAAGTAAGTGGAAAAACTTGACGAAACTCACGTCTGTCCCCGGTCTTTACTGTGATAAAATGCTACCCATCCCTCCCCTTGTAATGCTTTTCGGCAGACCAAACTTGATACTGATGGTTATGATAAATATGTTACTGTGGTAGACGTGATGGCCGATTTCTCAACATTTAGGCCCTAAAGTTTAAATTTGCAGACGTGTACTTTTCGTAAGTGTTTAACATTCTTAGCATTACAATCACTCCTTTGGGTTAAGACCTTGCCCACGGTAGACTCCACATTTAAAATTACTACCTCTGGGCTTGGGGATTTATCTCAAGCAGTAGAAAGAGCACTTGCCTAGCAAGCACAAGGCCTTGAGTTCGATCCTCAGCACCCAGAAATAAATAAATAAATAAACAATTTAAAAATAAAAAGAATTAGTACCTCTGAGTGATAATAAATGAACACCAGTCATGACCCCAGTAGCAAGAAACAGCCATTTTCTATCATCAGGAAGTAATTGAGTGGAAAAGATACATTTTAAGTACTTAGCTTGTTAGAAAGCAGTTTAATATGGGGCACACTCAGATGAAAAATTAAATATACGTAAGTGGAAGGTGTATTTCACCTAAACATAATGGGTAGGCTGGTGAGGGAAGGGATTTGCAACGGACAGGAGTTGCCAGGAAAGGAGTTCCCTGCTCCTTCTTTGAGCAGATAGCCCTTGAAGATTGTCATTTTTGTTCCAGTGCTAAGGATTGAGCCCCGTGTGTTTGTCAGCATTTCCTTGAAGTGACAAAATATTTAAGAAAGTCAATTTAAAGGACTTGGCTCACGCATGGCAGACACACACTTTATCAGTTGGCTTGAAAGTCATTTATTTGTCTAATAATCCTGATTTTTAAAACCTCCATAGAACAGTTTTTGAGGTTTTTCCCTGCCCACAAAAGAGCACTTTCCTACATATCTTCTTCTCTGAGAAATGTTTCTTTTATTCTAACCATGCGTCTTGAGCAGAAGTCAGGAACAGTTTAAGAATCTCCTTCCTGAATAGTGTTGATTGGCTCGTAGATAGGCACTTGATGTGGCCTGAACCAATCAGAATGTTCAAATTTATGGCCACAGTTGATGAGTTCAGTAGTGGGCACATAACCTGAGACTGGGCAATCAGATCCATTTGTAAAAGATTTTGAGTTTGGGACTAGAGAAAGTGAATCTCAAGCTCTGTATAATTTTGTGCATTATGAGATTTGTGCTTTATGAGGTGCTAGATATATGAGTGGCCATGTTTCAGGCTGTTCTCTTTAAGAAAGACTGAGGTACCTTCAGAGTGGTATAGGAATGAGAGGCACAAGGAGAATCTGGTGGTATTTCTGTTGCTGGTTGCAGAGATCTCGCAGACACACCTTTATGCACCGTTTTGTTTATTCAGTCTTCATGTGAATAATTTCTAAGAACTCTCATTGTCAACATTCTGTCTTTCTTCTGTCTTTGGCTAGTTGGAGTTGAATTTTTGTTACATGCAATTAAGAGTCCTGACAAATATTTCATTGTGACTTTATGCTACAATAGGTAGTTAGGGAATATTTTTATTTTACAGAGAGAAAAGGAGGCTCGGAAAAAATAATGTAACCAAGATATTAAAAAAGATCAGTGACTGATCCAAAAGAAATACCTAATCTTCTTTACTAGGGAAAACATTGGTAGGTGCAAGGAGATGGGGTCATGAAAAGTTTACTCTCTTAGCAGGCTGAGTATATGATGAAGTGTGAACAAAATAGCTCCCCTTATTTTAGGGTATTCTGAATGTTTTGACATCAAGTTTTGGTATCATCGTAATTGGCCTTTTTTTTTTTTTCCATCTTGTTTTTGTCAGCAAAACCTTGCCTTTTGAGGAAAAAGGAAGTTCACTTCCAGCATTGCATCCACTTCCCTTTTTACTTTAGATCTATGGAGTTGCTTAGATCTAAAATTGGTTATTTTGATCTGTTTCATACATTAGCGATGTAATATTGAAAAAGGATGAATTTGACAAGGACCACTTTCAAAAATGATACTACCTGATTTATTGTCCCACTCTTATTAAAGCACACTCAAAGTGATATTAATTTAGTGGTACAGCAAAATTCAGAAAGAACAATTCTTTAAGGATAAACTTTGCTTAGAGAAAGATATTGTCTTAAAAAGGAAAACAAAAGCAACTTATGACATTAACAAATTTATAGTCTCCCTTAAAAAAGATTATTTTAAAAGGATAGAAACATACAGGAAGACAAGAATTTGAAAGTAAAGAGAAATTAAAAATAACAGTAAGGTAGGGACAATTAAAGAGATTTGGGAATAAGGCTAATAAGGAGTAAATATGACGCTCTCTTAAACACATTTGACAAGCGGCCACAAGTTGGGCTTTAAGGTTTTTTGCTGTCCATGCAAATGGGGAAACCCGATAAATCACAAGGAATGAAAGGCACAAGGGGAGGAACAATCGTACCTGGCACTATGACTACAAATAACGTGTCCCTGGGTTTTTACAAAGAGCTGTGTTATGTGGTGTTTCCTTCTGGGACACCCAAGAATGAAGCTTACAGGCTGGGTTTTCCTAGCTGAGGGCATTACCTCTCAAATATTAGTCATCTATTCTAATTTTTAAAATTTCTTCTGGTTTTAATTTCATGTGCCTTATATTTTTCTATCCATCAGATACCTTATTATGTATGTCCTATCTGCTTACTACATTAAAAAAAATATTAGTTTAATGTATCTTTTGATGCTTTTAACTTAACTTCACGTTGGCAAGGAAGATGGGGTAGTTATATTTTTCTAATATCCTTTAAATTAAGTTTATAAATATTTAAACGAAAAAGCTTGGTAGGCCCTCGTTCTGATGTACTGCTAATGGTATGTGTTCCTCCCCTTGGGAAACGCTGACTGAGGGAAAACCTGACATTTGAATATCCATGACCTCATCGTGTTTTACTGTGTTCCCCCCTACAGATGAGGAAACTGAGGTTAAAGGACTTTAGCAAAGTTCCATGATAACCAAGCCGCGATGAACCTTGCCAAGTTCTGGCTTCCAGATGAGGGTGTAGAAGGTCTTTTTCCCGCTGACTCTCAGGCCTCTTTATCTGCGTGCCCTTCTGCTTCCACCCCCAGGTCTCTAGTTAGGCCTTTCTGTTGTTTTAGGAGAGGAGACTGTTGAATCAAAGGGAGGCTGGCACTCTGTGCGAGCCATGGGTTTTTTGGGGGGAAGCGTTTTTGTGGTTTACCAATCTCTCATTAGGCAGGACCACTTGTCATGGGTTGGTCTTCTCTACTAAGAAATTACAGCTGGGAGATTTGGAAAAGTTGTAGTCTGACTTCGATTGTTGATAGGTACCGTCGACAGCAAATTTTTTTGGAAAGACCTCGAGAGATGAGGTCTGTTGAAGATTGTGGATTCCTCTTAATCTTAGGGAACATTTAAAACTTTTTATTAGTACACGTTTGCAGTCTAATGTATACATTCATCTTCAGGAATGGGTACATGACTTAACATATCTTAATTCCTTTTATTGTCCTCCCTTCTCCCTTCCTCCTTTTCTAGATCCCCTTCCCATTTGCAAAAGATCCATCTCCCTGTTTCCTACTGTCTTTTTAAAAAACTATTCATATTTTTTGTTTCTCATATGAGAGGAGTAGTGTGGTTGGGGAACATTTTGAGTTATCTTTGGCAGCAGCTTTCTGGTGACAACTTGAACAACTTCAGAATGGAGAACCCAACTGCATGTGACTTTGGGTAAATGAACTCAAGATACACAGTTGTGCTCTATTCTCCTACTGAAACCTGATTTTTAATCTAAGCCTTTTTCTTCTTTTTTCACTCAGTTTTTATTAATACCTATTTACAGTACATAGTGATTACTTTCCTTGTGGGGAGTTAATACATGTACATAACACATCTCAATTTTTTCCCACCTTCTTCCCTTCCCCTCCCTACCTCTCCCTCCATCTCTTACTTCCATTTGAGTAAGATCAATCTCCCAACTTCCTAATATCTACCTTTTATTTTATTCTTTATTTATATTTTGAGTTTCTTATGTAAGAAAAATCACATGATATCTAAACTTCTGTTTAATGAAAAGAAGTAATTTTTTTCCGTCATCCATCTCTTAAAAAGATATTTCTGGGTCTTCTATAATTTAAAAAGTTATATTTTAAAAACATTTTATATTGAGCTAATGGTAGATTCATATGCATTTGTATAAAAAGTTGCAGAAAAACTTGTGGTACTTTTTATTTAATCTTTCCTAGTGGCAGCATCTTGAAAGAGATTTAAAAATTAATATGGTATAATTTAAACACAATAATAAGCATTGTTTTTGTTTTCTTTTTAAAAATTTTTGTTTTCTTAGTACATGTTTGCATACATAATGATTACATTCATAGTGTGGAGTTGGTACATGTACATATACATCGTAATTCTTTTTCATCCCCTTCCCACCCCTCTCTCTACCCTCCCTCCATCTCTTGGTTCCCAAATTTCAGTTTCTTCCATATATTTTTGGCAGCTCATTCTTTAGAGCTAAATAATACTCCATTATGTAGATGTATGGCTTATTTACCCATTTGCCCATTAAAGGGCTTCTTGTTTTGTTTTGTTTTTGAGGTTTGGGGAATCATGAATAAAGCTGCTATTATTATCTGTGTGTAGTTTTTTGCATAGATGTAAGTTTTCAACTCTTTGGGTAAATACCAAGGAAAACAATTACTGGATCATGTGGAGAAAAACTGCCAAATTTGCTGGGTGTGGTGGCACATACCTGTAATACCAGCATTCTGGGAGGGTGAGGCAAGAGGATTGCAAGTTTGAGTCTAGCTTGGGCAGTTTAGCTACTTAGCAAGACATTGTCTCAAAATGAAAAATAAAGAAAAGTCTGAGGATGTAGCTTGGTGTGAAGGTTCAGGGTTCAATCCCCAGTACAGAAAAGAAAAGAAGAGAAAAGAAAGGAAAAGTAAAGAAAAGAAAAGAAAAGAAAAGAAAAGAAAAGAAAAGAAAAGAAAAGAAAAGAAAAGAAAAGAAAAAAACTGTCTAACCATCTCTAAAGTATAAGTATACCATTTTATATTCCCATTAACAATGAATGTGAGTTCCTGTTGCTTCACATCTTTGTCAGCATTTGGTGGTTTCTGGACTTGGGCCATTCTGATAAATGTGTAGTGGTATTTCATTGTTGTTTTAATTTGCATTTCTCTGATGACATGATGTACAGTGCAGTGATACTCATCACCAGCAGTTTACTTTTTTTGTTTTGAGACAGGGTGTCCCTTACTTGCTGAGTTGCTCAGGCTGGACTCAAACTTGTGATCCTTTTGCCTCAACCTCCCAGAGTGCTGCAATTATAGGTATACACCGTCCTGTCCAGCTTGGCCCTTTTTAAAATCTTTTCCCCCTTATTATTGATTTCAGATAATCATCCTTTATCAGGTGTGTCTTTTGAAGTTATTTCTCCCAGGCAATGGTTTGACTTTTCATTCTCTTGACACTATCCTTTGCAGGACTGAAAATTTAATTTTTTTTTTTTCTTGGTGCCAGGGATTAAACTTGGGGCCTTGTACTTGTTAGGCAAGCACTCTAACTACTGAGCTAAATCCCCAGGCCCCAAAATTTAATTTTAACGAAATCCAGCTTGTCATTTTTTTTTTTAATACTTTATGCCTTTGAGTTGTTAGAAAATTATCACCAAACCTTAGGTCATTTAGATTTTATCCTGTGTTATCTTGTACGAGGTTTATAGTTTTGTGTTTTAATTCGGGTCTATGATCCATTCTGGGTTGTTTTTTGTGAAGGGTGTAAAGTTTGGGTCTAGTGGATGTCTAGTTGTTCCAACATTGTTGAGAAAACTATTCTTGTCCCCAGTGTGTTGTCTTTGCTCCTCATCTAGTGTCAGCCAGATATTCATGTAGGTCCATTTCTGTGCTTTCTCTATTGCATTTGATTGATTTGTCTTTTCTTTTGCTAATACAACATTGTCTTGGTTATTGAAGTTCTGTGCTAAGTCTTAAGTTGGATAGTGTCAGTTCTCCAATTTTGCTCTTCTCCAAAATTGTTTTGGATATTCTGGTTCTTTTGTCTCTCCATGCAAACTTTAGTACAAGATTGTCAATATCCGCAAATAATGTCCTGGAATTTTGTCTGGGACTATTGAATCTATAGATCAAATTGGAAAGAGTTGATGTCTTGACAATCTTGAGTCTTCCTGTCCGTGAGCATGAAGTAGCTCTCCATTTATTTAGCTGTATTTTGATTTCTTTTATCACACTTTTGTAGTTTTCCTTATATAGATCTTGTATCTATTTTGTTAGAGTTATACTGAGTGTCTCATTTTTGTTGGGCCCTAATATAAACAGTACTATGTTTCTAATTTCAGATTCGATTTCCTTTTGGTTGGTACATGGGAAAATAATTTGCTTTTCTATATTAACCGTGTATCATAAAATTCTACTATGATCAGTTGTTTCTGGGTCTAATCCTTTTGCCTCTTTTACCTCTTGACAAGAGCAGGGTTTTTTCCCTCACTTCTTTATATGTCTTGCTATTTTTGATTGAATGCCGAATATTCAGGGTGAAACTAAGTTAGGTAATAATTAATGCCCAAAATAGGCATTCCTGTTCTTCAGTTGAACCACACCTATGGGATGCTGACTCTGTTTACTGACTCCATTTGTTGAGTTTCCCTGGTCGTTGACACTATGGTTACCGTCGGTGCAGGTCTTGGACACCTGGGGAGTTTTCCGTACTGTTCTCCCTCCACCCTCAGGCCCCCTTATCTCTCTCCCCACCAGTGAAAGATCACCACTGCTTGTTATTCAGTGCAAGCCTGATAATGGGAATTTTTTCAGACTCTCTCTCTGTCTTTGGTTTGAAGTAGACCTTGTGTACATGAGCCTCAGGATCAGGGCTTTCTCTGCATTCTTCCTCCCAGTTGTAGGCAAACTCTGGAATCTACTTGGTTTATGATCTAGTGCAGGTTTACTGACTGTTACGATCTTAATATGTCACCCTGTCAGGTGCATATGTTGAAGTTCCAAACCCTAGAAACTGTAACCGTATTTGGAGATAAGGCTATAAAGAGATACTTAGGTTACAAGGAAGCTGTTAGAGTGGCTCCTAATCCAGTGTGACTGGTGTCCCTATAAGAAGAGGTTAGGACACAGACACTCACAGAGGGATGACGATGTGCTGCTGAGGGTGGGGCGGGCATCTTTAAGCCATGCCTTGAGGCCTCAGAGGATGAACCCCACCAGATCTGGGTGTTGCCTTCGAAATGGAGAGGAAGTAAATTTCGTGGTGTAAGCCACATAGTCAGCGGGGTTGTTATGGCAGTTCTAGAAAATGTATACAATGACCCTTCTCCCTTTGGCAGCTGATCTCTGCCTTGTACCACTGAGGGATCTCGGATGTGAGTAGGTTTCCCCTCCCTTTCCTGAAAGCTTTTGCCTTGTGTCAAAGCTGAGTAAGTCAAGGGCAGAATAGGTTTCTTGGCCTTCCTTTGGGAGTGTTTTTTCTTCCTATCAAAGAAGTTTCTGGAACGTGGGTGGGTTTCACGCTTCTCCTGCAGGCTAATTGCTGCCTTGTATTCACAGGGTTCCTAGAGATGGGTGGGACCTTGACATGCCCCTGCTCCTTCTCTCACTTTGGCAGGCTCAAAAGTCATGTACCAGATGGGAGGTTCTCTAAGGTATTCTAACCCCAGCGTTTCTCATGAGAACGAGGAGAGACCCGGGGAAAACGAGCTGCAGAGTGATGAATGTGACTTTCTTTTCTGTGTCTGTGAGTCCTAGGGATCCTGAACTCTCATGCTAGGTAACATGCAACTTTTGAGAATCCAGGAAGATTTTAGTTCTCTCCTTCTTACGTCTTTTTGTAGCTGCCGTCTTTTTCTCTCATGCTCTGCCAAAATGAAAAGTTCGCACATCCCTCAGTTTGCCTGATTGTCTAGTAACCTTTTTATCACCCTCATAGGGTTTAAAAGTAATTTTTTAGATTATTTACATATTTCTTTCCATTTGGGTGCCCTCAATTTTTCCTTTGTCTTTCTATGAAGATGAGTTTACACATCAAAATGAGTTTACATTTAGAAACTCATTTCAGGTATTTACATTATTGGAATTAAAATGTGATAATATGATATCAGTCAAAGCCAAAGTTTTTGTGCATAGGAACATAATATGAATCATGCAAACAGTATATAAAGCAAATTTCAAATGTATTGGATACTTGGAACTTAGCAGGGTATTTGCTCATCAAAATTTTTATCTACTGTTTTAATATCTTATGGGTTGAATATTTAGATGGGTTGAATAATTCTCTGAATTATTGCTCAGAGAATTTAATAGATAATTAAAGTTTGACTGAATACTTTTTTGTTTTTGAATGCAATATTAATATGAACATTCTTTGGCATTCTAACTGTGTAAATATCCTCAGATATGGGTATAGACTCTTTAGGACTGGAAACCACAAAGTTGCCTGAGTTAAGTGCCCCAAGGCCATATGAACAAAGTCCCAACATTCTCTGTGGAGAAATTCCAGGAGTACCTCCACAGTTGCATCTGTGAACTTCATGCAACTGTGTCATCCATGCAGGCCAGACTACATGGTGATACTGGCTAAATGCCCTAGGAATGATTGGAGTACAGAAATGGCAATGCCTTCTAGTTGGATGGGTGTCACATTGCGAAAGCCTAAAAGAGGTCTGGATATGAGCAAGCCAGTTTTCTGATTGACCGATTGAGTAACTCAATTGTTTACCAGTAGGAGAATAATTACAAGAGGATACAAGTGGACTTGAGGCTGATTTATTGATAAAAAGCACAGTAGAGCAGAAAGAGCTAAACTCTAGGTCCAAAGAGAACCGCGTGTAAATCATTGCCTCTGCCAATTACTTAAGCTGCATGAGCTGCACTTTCCTCATTACAATCGTTGCAGTAGTATCTACCTTGCGACACTCTGGAGAAAACATCAGCTAATATAATTCCATGGTACTTGACATCATCGGAGCTCTATAAATAATTGACATTAGTCTGATCCCAATAATAAAAATCATCCTTTGTGAGCTTCGTTTTCCTTAGATAAAAATGGAGATGATAACACATATCTCCCTGACTGCTTTAAATGAGATAATTTATATACAACAGCTTTCTAAAAACGCGAAGCCAAATGTTATTTTTCTTTTTATAAAAGTAGGTATTCAAGGAACAACAGCAGCCCCACTGAGGGATCTTGCCTCCTAGCCATACCGTTAGTGAGCTTGGGGTTCCTGCCCTAGGGGTCTAGAGATGGCTAAAGTGTGACACTTGACAATGCGCAGGTGAAATCTGCAGTAGTTGTTTAGTTGCGCATTCTCACGCAGGGGAGGAGGCCACTGCCGGCCCTGCCGGCCACATCGGGAACACCTGTGTCTGAGGGTGGCGTGACCTATTGAGGGTGGGAGGCAGGGCGTGGAGCACACTGTGGTTCCCACAGGCGGATGTGATTGGCTTGTTCCAAAATTCTGCGGACTGGCACAGAGCAGAAGCCCGATGCTGAGGGAAAAGCAGCACCCACACCTGGTCCCTGCTAAAAGAATGTTAAGAGAATTTATCCTCGAAAGCAGAATGGAGGGGGAAATTATGACTATGCCATTTGAGGTTCTCCTATTCTCCCTACATTGGGCTTTAATTTTAGGCCCTTTACGACACACATGCCCAAGGAATCTGCCTTTCAAATGTCATCGACCCCTCCAAGGTAGATGTTACGACTGCGATCTTCATGCCTCGCCCAAATTCATGTTCGAATCCTAACTCTCAAGATGACGGCATTAGAAGATGAGAGGTTTGGGAGGTGATAAGCTCTGATTAGAATTAGGAACTTCATAAAAAACGCACCAGAGAGCTCGCTTGTCTTTTCCTCTGCACAAGGACACATCAGGAAGATGCTTTGTATGAGGAAACAGACCCAGACCAGACGCTGAGTCTGCCGCAACCTTGGACTTCCCAGCCGTCTTACCTGCCTTTCTACCTGGCAACCGTGAATGGTGAGAAGTAAATCTCTCCTGGTTATAACTGCTGTAGTAGTCCAGAGAGACTAAGACAGTAGACATGATTTTTCTCTTTACTCTATGGCTGAGGGAATCCTCGGGTGGAGAGGGTGTGTCCCACAGCAGATGGAGTGCCAGGGGCGAACTCAGGCTTGATACCAATGAAGTGGCCAGCCCTTTTCTCAGCTGCTGTCTGGGATCTGGTGGCACTGTGAAGGATGGTGCTGGAATTGTGCAAGACTTGAGGTGAGGTGTCTTTTTGGAGATGTCCCAGCAGTGCAGGGAGAGGTCACCAGTGCCCATCAGAAATCATTAACTCACATGTACGATTTGCACGGTTCTTACAAATACACATGTGTGGACAGAGGGGCGAGGCTCAGTACTGAGGACAAGTAAACATCTATTCCTTACAGCAATAAAAAATGGACTAAAACAGTTAGCCTCTCTTTTCATGTACTTAGCTACAAAGTACATGTAATAGTTTGCCCTATCTTCAAGAGTGACTATGAAAGTTGCAAAAGATAGTACATTTAAATGGAAAGTGATAATAAATTTAATAAATAAATTAAATAAATAATAAATTTAATAAATAAATTTATTTAATAAATTTTCCAGTCTGAGTGGCTGGAATAAATTTACATGAATAATTTAAATATACTGAACTGTATACCAGTCATTGGAAAAGTGTTTGACATGCAGTAAGTATAGTTCTAAAAATGTTAGCTATAAGAGCTCACATTCCTTCTTCCTTGGCCCATCGGTTTAGAACATCTATCTGCTCCTTCTAATGTTTCGCCCCTGGGTGTTGTGCAGAGCCCTTAGGATGCCAGGTGGCATTTATTCATTGTCAAAAAATATTTGTCAAGGGTTCACTATGTGACAGGAGGCCTTGGAGAATTATCAGCTGTGAACAAGACAAAGAAGGGACACAAAAACTGACAGTAATCATGAATCCAAATAAATGAACCAAATAATTCCCAAGTACTGAGTGCCGTAAAGAAAAAGATGATGATGTGATAGAGAATGAATGGACAGTTACTGTAAACTAGGTCTCCCTAGGAAGGCATCATTTGACATGAATTTTGAATCATAAGAAAGCTCTTTTCATTTAAAAATCTGGAGAAAGAGTATTCCAGGCTAAAGGAAGGGCAGGTAAAGGCTGTAGGGCAGGAATGAGCTGGAGTCGTCGAAGGAACAGGCAGAAGTCTGAGTGGCTGGAATACAGAGAATAAAGAGATGAGGACAAGTGTGGGGCCGCTGAGCCAGTCAGGGCCCACATCATACAGGTTTCATAGACCAACGCAAAGAGTTTGATTATATTTTAATATAAGTGCAGAGTTTGAAGCAAGAGTGTGATCAGGCCTGATTTCTTGCTGCATTGTAGAAAAGAGATTGGAGAAAGCAGGAGGGGAGGGGAAAGGCCATTGGTCACGGTGTAGGACAAGTAAACATCTATTGGAGATGTTTACTTCACCAACTGAAGGCAGATTCTTTCCCAAGTTGCTTTTCAGTTCTTTCATTTATTCAGTCTTGCAACAGCTCTTTCTTATGTTTCTGCTACGTCAGCCGCTGGGAATACATTGACATGTGAAGTTGTCTTTGAGTTTTCAACCAAGTATCTCCCTTGGGTTTTCTGGATCCCCAAGCAGCACTGTCTGACCATTTTGTTTATAAACATTAACTACGCTGAGGCTCACACAGACCTTCGTGTGGGCTCCCAGCTGTGCTAACTGTAGGGATCCAGACTGATACGACTGCAGCCATCTTGGTTGTAACCACCCTTTTGCCCTGACACCCATTCCAAACTCTATAGGATAAATGGAGTCATTAATTTAGTCATTAAGGTAGCTGAGCATTTCATGCTGGACACTGAAAGCCAGACTGTGTCTTCACTGATGTTTAACATGTGAATATAGTTTTTGAGAAAGCCCATGTACATTCCAGTTAGCTTCGGCCTAACTTTGGCGTAAATCCATCTTCTCACCTCGGGGTGTGTGGATCCTCCTGTCTCGCTGCTGCCAAGATGTGCCTGTGTTCATACCTCCCTAGTAAATTACACTGTGTGCTATCCACGATTTTTTTGCTTCTTTCTCTGGTCTCTCAGCACCTTCCATTTTTCGGTGGCTGGTTCTCACACACTGAGATTTTCAGAAACAAGTGAGTAGCAAGGGGGACTGAGGGTCACCCTTCTTGTCACCATATTTTTCTCTTTCTTCCCCCTACAACTCCCTACCTCCCTCAGCAAAATTCATGGCTTGTACGTCTGGAGGCACTTTGGAGAAAGAAGGATGCACCTGGGCTTGCCCGCGGGAAACACGGCACTCACTGATGCCTGTTTGTGACCATTAGGCTACAGGGAGCCTCTGGTGCCAGGTCACCATTGAGGGAATCGTGGGTCCTAATGGTCATCTTCATTTCTGATCTGTTTTTAATGAGGTCAGATTGTTTTTTGTTTCAGTGAAACAACATTGCTTAGTACGGAGAATGCTTTGTTGGATTCAGTTCACAACCACAAGCTCTTCTGTGAAATCCTGGGTGTAACCACATTTTTTAAATGATAAAGAAAATGGACAATAAGCTTCCTTTGGATGAAACCAAGGGCCCTATAATTGTCTTTCACTACCTGGTAGTCAGAGG
Source organism: Hystrix cristata (assembly GCA_004026905.1). NCBI lineage: Eukaryota > Metazoa > Chordata > Mammalia > Rodentia > Hystricidae > Hystrix > Hystrix cristata. Next base: position 16,271 of record PVJO010007611.1, read on the forward strand.
ATGGTGAAAAAGAACTTCCACAAAAGTCTGATGGGGAATTTAAACTTCGCTACAGCTCACATACTTTTAAAGTGCTTTACATTTTAAAGCGTTGGTTTCACTTTGGAATTTTTTTTTTATGGCACTGGTGTGATGCAACCTGGGGTGCTCCACCGCTAAGCTGCACCCCCATGCTTTTCATTTTTTAGCTGGGAGACAGAGCCTGGCTAAGTTACCCAGGCTGCCCTGGGAGCTGCTATCCCCCAGCCTTGGCTTCCCTAATCGGCGTGTACCACCATGCCTGGCTCAGTTTCCCTTTTTAAAGGAAAGAGAGGGGCTTCTAGTTCTAAGGGCATGACAAGGGGTGGAACGATGATGAAACAGAACCTGTGTCAGGGAGCCACTCCTTTGGAGTGAACAGCAATATAGAACTCTGGAGAAAGGACGAGTAAAAAGTCGGTTCAAATCAACACAGAAAAGTTTTGTCATAGCAATAGAATACAAAATATTATTCTGACACCTACTATGCCAAACAGAGAAAATAGAATGTATTTTGAAAGTGGAAGGGTAATTAGAACTCAGACCACCCCATCTGCAATGGGTCAGGAAACTTAGTCAGTCAGATAATATGCTTGGGCTCTGTTCATTTAAACCCCGATAGATAAGAAGGATTGTGCTAATCTTTTTTTAAGGTAAGCTAAGTTTTATTTAGAGTGTATCAGATGCTAAGCACTTCTCTAAGAAGTTTACATACACAGCATTACTTTTGATTTTATGACTTAAGTAGTGTTATACCTGTTATTAAGATGAGGAAACAGGCTCAGGGTGACTAGATCATGTGTCCAAAGCCACAAAGATACTAAGGGGCAAATCTTGGATTCACACTCAGTGGTGACACCAAAGTTTTTGCCTTTAACCAACAAAGCCTACTTTCTCTCTCTCTTTGACAGGCTCTTTAGTTCTCAGTAAGAGCTGAACTATTCCAAGTAATGCTCACAGGAAGGAGATAGGGAGGAAGAAAAGGAGGAAGCAAGAGTCATGTGGAAGAGACAGAAGCAGAGGGCAGAGTGAGACTCAGGCAGTGACATAGGGGAAATTAGTGTAAAATGATAAAAAACCCAAGGACCAAATGTTAAGAAAGGAAACTCCATGGAAAATCCAAACAAAGATAATACCGTGAGGGCGAAGAGAAAGAAGAGTGGGGGCTCCGATGTAAGTTCACTGTTTACTCCTACCAAAATGCCAAGATTTCATCCAGAACCAGACCTCCTGGTTTCTATTTTGATCTAATCACTTAGTCATTGAAATTCGGGCTAATGTTTACTAATATACAGACTGGCACAGGAGACTGGCCCGGGGTGCAGGAGTCCTTCGGGTGCACCCAACAACTGGTGCTGGGCAGGGTACTCTGCTCAGGAGGCCACACTGTGGCCAGCCCCTGGACGGTGGCTCCTCGGGCCGCCCAGTGAAGTTTGCCTCCCCATGGCCCAGAGTTTCAGCTAGGTGGCCAGGATGACTGGCTATGTTGGGAGTCCACAAACCAACAATGAACAGGCCCAGGGGAGGCCCTTGAAACCAAGAATCTGGCTGTGGAATGTTTTATGCTCTGAGAGAACAAAGCAAGGAAACACCCAGTGAGAAAGCTATCTGTGATGACGCTCTTTGCCACTGGCTGGACTCTTTGTGTACAGTCAGTTGCCAAGATAAGTGGTACCAGTGCTCTGCCGGCCCAAGTCTTGCGTAGAGTTGACACGAGGGTTCTACTGTTGTTATGGACTGGGTTAAGTGGGGGCCGAGGTGAACTGCCTGTTCTAGGGACAAGGGATAGACCACGTCTTCCTTCTCCATCTCAGCTCTCCTCCCTGGAATGCCCCAGTCATACTTGCTCCTTACCAATTACTCCAGGAAATGTACATGGAGTTATGAACAGGAGTGTTGAAAAGCACCCTGAGTCTAAGAAGAGGAAAGAAACGTCCACTACAGGCCTCCTGTATCCTAGTCCACTCTAATGCTTTCTCTGACTGCCAAGTGAGGCTCTCATCATTCCATTGTATAGGAGATACTCAAAGATTTCTGAGATTTGGGGAGATTATGTTGTTCATCCAATTCTTTTCTACTGCTTTATGCTTCTCTTCTCTTTAGGGGCCCTGCATAGCTGAAGGACTTCTATTGATAATCGTGCTGGGAGCTTTTTCTCACCAAGAGCACCAGGATGGGTGCCGAAGGTTGTACGCCAGCCCTGCAGGACTGCTTCATGGACCAAGTGGGTAACGTAACTAGAAGGGGCAGTGGCATACAAGAGTCCCCTCTTATCCATGGGGGATCTCCTCCAAGACCCTGCGAGGATGCCAGTAAACCACCCGTAGCACCTTATCTGTACTGTGTCTTCCCTGTACATACACACCTACCATACCGTTTATGCATCCCACCCTAGAATATACTAATGACAATAACCAGCAACAGAACAGTTAATGTGCTGTAATGAGTTACTTCAAATGTATGAATTATTTATTTCTGGAATTTTTCATTCAGTATTGTCAGACCACAGTGGATTTTGGTATAGGACAACAGAGGTAGGAGGATTAAATGGAAAGTATATCCAGATATTCAAGTCCAGTGAGAACATCACAGCACGGGTAAACAAAATAGGTAAAGTCAGAGCAGTTTTCAGCCTTCTGAACAGATCATCCATTGGGTCCTTTTGAGCTCTAATGTTTAATTTTTTTTTGTTTTTCATCAAAATGAGCCCATCCTCGGTGTCCTTCAGGTTCTGGTCTGTGCTTGTCGGGTGGGTGGTGGCAATGAGCTCATCATGCAAACTGACTTCTATTCATGGGCAAATTAGCTAACAGGCAACTCCTCCTATGACTTACTGCCGCTGTTGGTTTAGAGTTCATCCCTTCTGATGCTGGGCCTCGGGGATTGACAAATGGTGGAAATTCATGCTGTGCTCAGCATTCCTGAAACTACATCCTGGCAGCAGTTTCCAAGTCTTCTCAGTGCCTGGGGACAGGGCTGGACAGAAGCTAGTAAGCCACCTAGCCTGTTTGCCTCTAACAGCGGCCTCAATAATATGGCCAGAGCCCAATAATTAGGGTAAAAACCTGGGTTTCCAAATCCTGCGGCCCTCCCATGAGGGGCGTAGTGGTTGCTGTGGCTTGGATATGGTTTCAGTGTGTCCCTCAAGAATGCATACTGGGGGCGAGGTCCCCCATGTGACAATATGGGAGGTAATGGAAATCTTAAGAAACGGGGCCATTGGTGGGTTATTAGGTCATGTGGGGTGTGCCTTCAGGAGCGATTGCTGCCAGAGTGAGTTGTTAAAAATAGCAAGACTGGCCAGTCCTCTCACTCTGGCTTCCTTCCTCATCCTGTGGTCTCTCTCCTTCTCTCATGCGCTCCTTTTATGATGCGTCACCACGAGGCAGTGGCAGGCTGCTTGGACTCTGAGCATCCAAAACTGTGATCTAAATAAACCTCTTTCCTTTAAAAGTTACTGGGCCTTGCCATATAATGAAATACACAATAATGCAAAGATGAAAACAGGCAGTTTCAAAGTCATTTAATACCATTTTGGTACGTCACATTTTAAACTAATAAACATGTAATTACATTTATGGTAAAAAGGAAAAATACCTAGAAAGCTATAAAGAGTAAAAGTCTTTTACCGTCAATCCCCACCCTCCAATCAAATTCTCATTCCTGTTTTCTTAAAGGAACTAAGTTAAATTGCTTATAAATATCTAAGCTAAGGAAGACTCCCTCTAGTCCAAATATTTTGTCTTTAAGAACATAAACGAATCAACAAACAAGCCCATCTTCTTTCCCTCTTTTTACTCCCAGGGCTATAGTTTGTGCCAACAATGTGGTCTTGTGGTCTTACATGTGACACATGATAGAACTATACAGTGAATGTTTAAATTTTTAAAAATTTATTACAGGAATAGGTACATTGCCCTTAATCCCCCTCAAAATAGTCCCCCTTGCTCCAAGTACACATTTTTGTCACTTTCCAAGGTAGTTCTGGAAGTTCTCTTTTGTGTCTTTAGTTGTGCTGTCGTGGGTGCCTCAACGTCCTAAACTGATTCCAAAGGTTTGCCTCTCATGGTCGTTTATCGTGGGGAGTTGGTATGTGGACACAATACATCTTGGTTCTTGTTGCTGCCCCCACCTCTTCCCTCCATATCTTGGTCCCATGAGGAGTAGCATTTTGGAGGGGATTAATGGCAATGTGTCTTTTACTATAGTACATTTTTATTTCAAACATTCACTGTATATTTTCTTTACCGCTTATAATTTGTCTTCTGTTCTCTGGGCTTTTCTTTCCAATACTAGTACATAACCTTACTCTATGCCCACCCTTCCAGAAATGCCTTTTTCAGAAAAAAGAAGAAAAAGAAAAACCTTTTAAGACTGGTTTATACTTGGGCGTAGTAAAGATTGTAACAAATAAAGAATTTGTGATTGGGAAGAAACTTTCCATAACTGTAAACACTGAGGCTCTAGAGAAACGAATATACCCATGGCCGTGACCTTGCGTCAGCTCTCGTGCGGAAGCAGGGGTAGGCGGTATTAGTTCTACTATATACATGAGGAAACTGAGGTCCGGACAGGCTGAGCTCCCCAACAGCCGGTGCATTCATCCCAGAGGCACGGGATGGGACACCTTCCCCCTGCTTGCATCAGCAATCTTGCGGCAGGATTCCAGCGTGGTGAAGAGAAAGGGCTGTGAGACAGTTCTCAGAGCTCCTCATATTGCAACACGAGCAAGCCTGGCTGTTTTTCATGTTTGCAGCTGGCTCTAGTTCAGGTTCTCTGCTGATTGCACCCTTCACGTTTAATTTGGCTCCTGGCCCTGGGCTTCCCAGACTGGAAATGACACCACCATTGCTTGAAGCCGAGGAGCAAGTGGCACTCTGATCCTTAGCCAGCCCTGGTTCTTCCTGGTGTCCCTGCTTCAGAGATTGCAGCCGCCTTCCCCCTCCTGCTTTCCTTCATCCTTCCCTTTTGTGTCCTTGCCTCTGCTGTAAGGGAAGATGTCTGTTTTCCCAGCTTTACCTTCCTTGTCTCCATGAGAGTGAAGGCAGAAGGGGAGAAAGGCAAGAATTCAGGGTTGATTCACATGAATGCAAGAAGCAGGCTCTCTGCTAGGAACACTGATACAGACAAGGCTGAGAGTTCACTCTGAGGACTTCACAGCTCAGGGCTCAGTCACAGTAAATTAGTAAAGAATTGCATTTGGCTTCAAGTAATAGAGAATAAAAGTAACACAGACTTAAATAAGAATTTTTTTAACCTTTTTAATTTTATTTTTTACCGAGAACATGTACTGGTGCATTGCATACATAGTGATCACATTCATTGTGCTTATTTTGTACCTGTACATGATGTATCTTGGTTCTCTCCACCCCGTTCCCCACTTCTCCCTTCCGCTCCCTCACCCTTCCCTATTTACAGCAGATTTTTTACATTTTTCCATTTTTTTCCTTTTCCTTTCTTTCCTTTCTCCCTTCCTTCTTTTTTATTCCAAATTCTTTTAAATTTGGAGCTGGGCCAGCTTGATAGTTCTGTGATGTCTCCAGGAACTCAAGCTCCTTCTATGCTTCTGCTCAACAGTTTTTAGTAGAATTGCTTCATGGTGATAACCTACCTGTTGGAGCTCCAGACTTTGCATCACAACTTGGAAAGAAAGACATGCAAAATGGTGCTAGCTGAGTACAGTGACTTTCTTAAAACCACTCTCCTGGAAGGCTCACCCCATGATACTATCTTATATTTTATCAGCTACCAAGGAGGCTAGGCAATGCTTTGTGTTGGTTAGCTTCTTTTTCTTTTCTGTTTTCTGTCGGTCATATTATCTCCCAACAATTAGTGTTTGTCGTGAAAAAGGACAAGATGGGATGTCAGAAAGATTATTAGCAATCTCAGCTAACCTAGGCAATTCAAGTGCCAAGTGATAGGATTTGCTTCATATGTGATTTGGATAAATAGTTAAAGGTCTTATCTTCAAAATGTCGATAACAGTTAACACCCATCTGGAAGTACTAAACTCTATAAGATTGTTGTGAAAGTTGAACAAGGAAAGTGTATGTCCAGCTATGGGAGGTCCAATAAACTGCAAGTGTCCATTGCTCCTTGCGATGGTGAGTACAGGCACACATCATCACAACTCCATTTCTTCAGTGATCAAACAGTGGGATGTCCGACTCTGCCTCCTTGAATTGTTACCAGATGGAGATAATCCATGTAGAGGGCTTAACGGAGTGTATGATATATCTCGGGTGTTCAAAGAACATTACTCATTCTGACTGTGGGAGCTTGGCGTGTAACAGACTTAGTGAGAGGTGGACAGGTAGCGAAGGCTTCCTGGGTGAATGGTATCTTGTTTGTGTTTTGGCAGATGTAGAGGAGAGAAGCTGGTAAAGATGGTGGGAGAAGGGTGTCACGAGTACTTGGGCAGCATGGAGGCCTGAAACCACACGGTGAGCCCCGGGAGTTGTGAAGGATTTGGTGTATCCGGAACCCAGCGGCGACGTGGGAGTGGAACAAGTTGAGGCAGAGAAGAAGGAAAATTTTGGACTTGGCGTGCTTTTCTGCCATGCAGAAGTGCTGTGGGCCCTGGGGGAGCTGGGCCTGCTGCTCCCACCTCTCTGGGGCTGATTTCAAAGGGCGCGAGACTCTACTCACAGACAAGCAATTCGCTGGTTGGAACAACTCTTTGTTTATTGGCATTTGTAAACCATAACCTGTTAACCAAAGGCCCCAGGCTCAAACCTTCCCCAGATTTCTCTGGGAACAGGCCATTCATCAACTAATGACTTGTGCTTTGGCAGTAAAGAAGCTAATAGCTTGAGGCCCGTTTTGTGACTGGAAGAAGGTGAAAGCTGTTGGAAGTTCACACAGGGATGTCGACCACAGATTCCAGCAGGGTTTTATTCCTCCTCAGCTGATGAACACAGATTTGTTTCATAGATTTCCTTAGAAGTTAAACTGTTGAGGCAGCTGGAGAGGTATCTGAGGTGCAAGGAGAAGGCACAAGATGAAATAAGAGGTGCTGGGCACACCGTGCTCTATTGGAGTGAACCGACCACAGGACGGCGACGGGACAGTGGAGGAAGTGGCAAATTGTTCCTCAGCAGATAGGTTGAATGGAAAGAGCGCTTGACAAGATCCAGAGTCCTGAGGCCAGTGTCATCTCTATCCCTAAATTCTCAGAAACAATGTAGAGTGCCATCCCTTGCACACTGACGCATGCTTCTTTTTTCTACTCTTCTGCTAGTTCTCATGGCTCTTTTGGCCTCATCTCAGTTTTATAGGCCACCTCCTCAGAAAGGCTTTTCCTGACCCATTTAAGGCGTCCACTTCCCAACAGAGCCAGTGGTTATGTCCCAGGCCCTGAATCTCATTTCTCAGGTGCAAGTTCACTCCTGAGATACAAGGCAGCTGAATGACTGTGGACAACCACAGTGATTAACCTCTCTGTACCTCAGTTTCTACACTCAAGAAATGGGGATAATCATAATAGCTACCAATCAAAGTGCTTGTGGGGAAAGGATGATGGTAATAAAGGTTGGCTACCATCATTATCTGTCAAAGCACTCGGTTTCCTTTTTTGGGCTAGCTGTGGTTTGAAATTACTTCATTTGTACATTTATCTATTATCCAACATCATCCCTTCTGTAACGTGATTTCCATGTAGGCAGTGACCATGTCTTTCTTATCCATCTTCTTGTATTATGTGCATAATGGCAGTATTTGGGACTTGGAAGATACTCAAGAACTAGTAGTTGGATGAAGAAGTCACTGGATGGGTATTTCCCAGGACTCGGAGCCCATCCCGGGAGAAGAGATGGCCAAGCTGTGATGGTGACTCAGGCAGCCGGAGTCCCTCCAGGACCAGCAAGGGGCCGGTCCGTGGGCCCTGATTTGCATTTCATTCTTCCCATCGCAAGCTTTCACTTACGGAATGAAACAGCAGTGAAACCCCAGTAACACCTGAGTGCTTCCCCAGCAGCTAGCCCAGTGTGTGACCACAAAAAGGAGGAAGAAAAAATAAGAGAAAAGGAGGCGCTCCCAACCGCAAGCCTTTTGGGACAGAAGAATGACTTGTCCGTTCCTCGGAACCATGCGAGGACCCTGCAGTAGGCTGGAGGGTGTTTCACAGAGCCTGATGGTGATGAGGAGTGAGGCAGGCCCAGCAGCCCCAGAGTGACCAAGCGGTGAGAAATCAAGGCACTAGCTGAAAATGCCTTTGCCACCCCTGCTCGCGACCTTCTGTGCAGTTTTCATCAAGTCGCTTTACTGCTCTGCACTGCTTCAGTGACTCACCGGCCAGTGAGGGAACTGGAATAGATGTTGAAAACAGAGGGGCCACACAGTTCTGGTTTTGCCTGTGGAGAGACCTGCTGTAACTTTCAGTGATAACTTCTTTCATTGGCCTGTATTGGATGATCAACTCTAAAACCAGTTTGATGGAAATCTGTATGATGTTTTGTCCTTTTTTCCTCTTACCCACTTCTCCTGATCCACAAAATGTCCTGGGATGCTGATATCCAAAGACAGTGTCACTTAGCTGCCCTTCCTCTCTTGCTTCCAGGAGGGTTGGTGCTAGGAGGCATCACCAGAAGATAGGCACGTGGAGAATGACAGAACCCAGGGTTCTAGTCCTTGTGTGTCCCCTTCACTGCACCTTCAGAGGTGAAGCATTCCTATACCCATGGCCTCTACTGGGCCGAGCTCTACAGACATCATCCTTTCCTAAGCCTGGGGATGCTCATGGCTTCCCAGGCCAGGTTGCCACTCCTGGCTGCCCCTTAATTCTAGCCACACCTCTACATATCTCCTCTTGCCCAGCTCTCCCCAGCTAAGTATGTCTGAATGTGCTGCCTGTTTTCTGCTGGGACTTGAACAAACACAGATTCTTTGGCATTCTAACCCACACTTCACCTGGGACACCGAGGTCTCTAATACAGGGAAACCTTAAATTCATGTGTAGATGGCCTGGTTGCTGAGTGCTCTAGGATGCCAGGAAGGTTGTGGACAGGCAGCCTGAGTGAGGGGGAGGGGCCCGATGATGGCCTTTGATCCTTGTGCCATTTAATGCCATGATAGCAGAATGAAATTAAAGCCAGGAAACAGTGCATACCTGGCACATAATAGGCAAGTGATAAATGTGCATTGAATAAATACTAAGATTTCTGTTCTCAAATATTATTATGAATATTTTTATACAGAAAGTTGAAAGACTTGTACAATGAACATCCATGTATCACCATCTACATTCTACGAGGACTATTTTGCTACCCCTGTGCTACCACATATCCATCTAATTATCTAATTCTCTATCAATTCATCCTCTTTTTTATATATTTCAAAGTAATTTACAAAAACCAATACATCCTTCTCATAAACTCGTCAGCAAATGTAGGATTCTCTTCATTACAAAAGCAATTGAAGCTAACTGCACAACATTCTGATACTACAGAGTCTATAAAGTGAGGAAAAGAAATCTCTATCTGCAGTCTTGTTCCTCCAATAATAAAAACTGGTAAATATATAGTAGTTTCAACCAATCACACCCACCCACACCCACGCCCACCCACCCCCCTGCCACACACACGGTGCTGTGGATTTAACCCAGAGCCTTCACACTGAGTTACATCTCCAGCCCTGTTTTCATTTTGAGACAGGATCATGCTAAGTCACTAAGTTGCTCAAGTTGGGATTCAGTCTGAGATCCTCCTACTTCAGTTTCCTGGAATACTGAGATTACAGGTGTGCCACCATATATTTTGATATTTTATAAAGTTAAAATTATAGTATTAATTATAGTTTTCCAAAAGTTAACCATACTGTGGTGGACTTAATCGTGGTCAACTTGAGCAGGAATGCCCAGCTGGACTGAGTTGGTGTGGCTCTGGGTGTAGAGAATCCACCTGAGGCTTGTTGCTGGCGCAACATAAAGGAGAATGGGAGCAGAAGGTAGGGGCCAGCTGTCTCCCAGGAGCAGCTCTGTTGTGGCTGGTTCTCCTGAAGGAAACTTGGGTGTTCTTGTCACAGAAGGAGCTCGGGACCTTGCTGTCGTCGGGGGTGGCTGATGTTCGCTTTGGGGGAGCTCTGGTCTTCATCTCTGCTGTGAGTATCGTACGCTGGGTCCAGTATAGATTTCTTCAGCCTTTTAGTGTAGGCATGGGTGTACGTGAGAGTGCCGTGGGCTCCAAGCCCTTGATTGGCCCTTTTGGGTCTCCAGTACATAGATAGATATCCTGCACTCTTCCTGCATTTGGCTTGTGTGTGTGAATGTTGTAATGTGTAAATGTCCTGTATTAAATCTGCTCTCTTGCAAGCCATTAACTCTAGAAAGGTAACTAATACACATACTTTGAAGAAACTGTTTCCTGTCAATAATTGAAGATCATCTTAAGTCTCTTTTATGGCTATGGAATTTCCAAAATTATGTATTTCACTGATTTAACTGTTTCCTACTGAGGAACATTCACATGGCTTCCTTTTTTCATGGTCCAATAAACAATTATGTAATGAAGATCCTTATACATCTCTTTGTCCAACAACTATATAATAAGCACTGCTTCCTGCCAGGCATGCTTGTATGCTTAGGGATGTCCAGGGAAAGAGACAGATAAAATTGTGTGGAAATTACATTCTTGTGTGGGAAACAGATAATAAACTAGAAAAAATAATGAAATGAATTGTAGCTAGTTGTGAACAAAATAAAACAGTAATAAATTGATAATAAGAAGGATTACTTTACAAAGAGCCATCCAGGAAGGTCCTGAATGATGAGAAGAAACAGCTGTTATGTGGAGTCGTAGGGAGAATGCACAGCAAGGTGCAGAGGTTCTGGGATAGGACACACGTGGTGTGTTTGAAGAACATAGCTCGTGTACAGCAATTGGTTACAAATGAGGTTGGAAAAGTGGTCGGGCACCATCAACTGTCAAAGAGTTTGATGCAGAATATCAGATTATATTTTAAGCACTGGACAGTCATAGCACAAAACTAGTTCCAACTGATTTCTGGGGAATGGAATGTGGGTAAAAATTCCATGAATCTGGTGAGCTGCAGGTCTGAAGGCCATAATTTCATTCTAGGCCATGTGGCACCCTGAGAAGACAGTGGATGGCTGAGTCAGAGAGATCTGTGTTCAGGTTCCAGGTCCACTGGTGTACATACCCCAAAGAATTGAAAGCAGGATCTCAAAGGGATATTTGTACACCACGTTCGTAACAGCCCCAAACACGAGACCCAAAAAGTGGAAGAGTCCATCAACATGCGAGTGGTAAGCCCATGTGAATGAATACAACGGAATGTGGTTCAGCGTTAAATATTCTGATGTAACATGAAAGAAACCCAAAGATGTTGTACTAAGTGAAATTAAGCAGTCGGTAAAAAACAAATACTGTATGATTTCACTTACATGAGCTACCTAGAAAAGTCAGATTCACAGAGACAAAAAGTAGAATGGTGATTGCTAGAGGGGGTTAGGGAAGGAATGAGGAGTGGTTTAATGGGTACAGAGTTTCAGTTTTGCAAGACCAAAAGAAGACTGGATTGGCTGCGCGACATTGTGAATGTACTAAACTGCATGCTTTACAGTGGTTAAGCTGGCAAATTTTATTTTACATATTTTTACCACAGTTTTAAAAAATGCAGCTCCATCACTTACTGATGGTGTTACTTGTCCAGTTAGTTTCTTTAAGAATTTAAGTTTCCTCACATGTCAAAGGGAATGAATAATACCTTACAGTTGTTGTAAAGACAAATTTCAATGTTGCCTGATTCCAATATTTCTTTTCGGAATTTGAAATCTCAAGCTGCTCAGCCTTCCTAGCTAAAAAGAAAGAACTTCCCAGATAAAAGAAGCTTTCAATGAATTTAACTTTTGCTTAATAGATAAGTAGACTATCTAGAAGGAGCCGTGTGTGTGGATACCTACACGCCTGGCTCAGAGTAAGTGTGTATAAATGTTTATGGGACAGGGGAATGAATAAAGGAAGTGACATACCTGACCATGAATTGTGGCAAAACAACTGCGTCTTCCCAAATACACCCCAAATTTTTTTCACATTATGCTATAATAGTTGCTTTAAAAAAATAAACTTAGGTCTGGGGATTTAGCACAGTGGTTAGAGCACCTGCCTAGCAAGCACAAGACCCTGAGTTCTATCCCCAGCACCAAAGAAAAAAAAAAAAAACACAAAAAAACCAAATTAACTGAAATCCTACTGACTGAATCTTATGTTAGCACCTATTAGTTTTCCTTTGCTGGAAAATAACCAATCTCCACAAATGTAATGGTTTAGACAACACAGTTCACCAGCCTATAGGTCTGTAAGTTTTACTTGTGCCTGACAGTCTTTAAAACTGAAGTATCAGCAGAGATACATACCTCACTGAAGACTCTAGCAGTGGATCTGTTCCCTTGCACATTCAAGTTTTTGGCAACATTTAGTCTGTCTGGTCACAGGAATGAAGTCCTGTTTCCTTGCTGGCTGTCACTGAGGGCCATTTCCTGCTCTTAGAGGCCACCCACACTCCTTGACTCACACTCACATCTTCAAAGCCAGCTATTCTTTTCTTTTTCATCTATCTGGCCCAGCAGGGGATAATTCTCCACTTTTAAGGACTCATGTGATTAGATTGGGTGACCCTGGATAGTCCAGGGTCATCTCAGCATCCTTAGCCTCGAGACATTTGGAAAATCCCTTTTGCTGTGTGAAATGGTGCATTCAGAGGTTCTGGTGATTAGGGCATGAACATCTTTGGAAGGATTACTATCCTAATTACTGCAGCATCCTTTATCACTTTAGAATGGACTCATTCCTCACAATAGGTATTTAGTCGTTTGTTTCCTCTGGAAATGAGGCCAATGAAAGGGACATTTGGACAAAGGAAACGAAGGTGATGCACTGGCAGTAAATATGTTGGCAATCTATAAAGGGTGTTACAGAAATAAGTTCGTGGTTCCATGGAACCCAGATTGCTAAAAGAAGAAGGAAATATTCACAAATGCCCAGAAAATTAAACTTGGTTTGTCCCACCATTTCCCTTTAGATCAGCTCAGCCAAGGATAAAGCAATTTTCATCTGCCTTGAGGAACTGTAATTCCTCTCTATATGATTTTCATTAGTTGATTAATCCACCGTTATTGGTTCATCACTGCCTCTAATTGAAGGATGTCTTTCCTGGCTTGGGTGAAACTTCTGGATGTTATCAGGGAGGCATTTCTTTACCATTCTCTCCCCATCACTTGCCATTAGCTGTGTGTGCTGTCTTGGCTCCTATAGCAGAAGACCAGCCCCTGCTATTAGTTTGGATCTTGGATGGCCCCCAGTGATCCGTGTGTAAGGCTTGCTCTTCAGAGTGGTGTTCACCACAAGGAGGGTGCAGAGCCTTTAGGAAGTGGGCCTAGCGGGAGGTCCTTAGGTCACTGGGGGTGTGTCTTTGAAGAGGATTGTGGGACCTTACTGTCTTCCTCCTCCTGTCTCTTTTTTCCATGCTAGACATGAAGCAAATGGCCTTCCTCTCCTGCACGCTCTCACCATGATGTTTCTGCCTTGTCACAGGCCCAAACACAGTGGGGCTGACTGAACAGGGACTAAAGCCTCTGAAACTATGAGCCAGAATAAACCTTTCCTATTTTAAAATTGATTATCTCAGGCATTTTATTGCAGTAATAGAAAACCGACACAGCCACTAAATCAAGGCCCTGGTGATATGTAATGCTGACCTTCAGGTTATATTCCTGGAGCTTTTTTCCAGAAAGTCTCATGAGTTACATTGCCAAGATACTGCCTGTTTCCAGCCTACCCATTTACTTTTCTTTCTTTCTGTCTTTTCCATTCTCCTTCCTTTCTCTTTTTGCCTCTCCTCTCTGTCTTCTTCTCACTAGTTTTCTGATTTTTTTATAGATCCAAGTAATGAAAAAGAATATGAGCCATTTCAATTCAGAAAATAACCTAAAGCTATAAGATGATGTGTGTAAAACTCATTGCTGTATTCTTCCCTGTTGTGATAAAAGGAGTTTTCACCAAAAGAATAAAATATTTTCTGATTCTCCAAGGCTTTGGGAGAAACAAGATGCTAAAAAACTGGAGTAATATTGCTTTGGAGGTGGGTAGAGCTTCTAATGCCTGTTAATATAATGCATCTAGAGAAAGAAGGAGGTGTGACTCCCTCTGAGGCCAGGTGGTGACTGCAGGTACCCTTGGGTGTAACTCTACAGGTTGCCACAGAGGGAATTCCATCTCATGTCCCAAGAGAGGTCTCACTGTTCGGAGCAGCAGCTGCAGTTACTACACAGAGGAAACTCCTCCTCCCCACCCTGTCCACACTCTTGCTTCTCTCACCCTTGGGATTTCCAGACACACTAGTCCTGCCAACAGTTGCAGCCCTGGGGAAGATATTTGGAAAACATGCCAGGGAGCATGCAGCCATGGGCATGTTGCTGCTAAGAAGATACTCCTTAGGAAACCCAACAGGAAAAAGAAGAAGTTGAGTCAAGAGAAGTCACTAGACCTTTTCTTTTGTCTTGAGGCACTGTATACATTGCAGCAATAAAAATCAAATTAATGTTAACAATGACAGTATGTCTTGAGCAATGACAGGCCAGTCATGGTGTCACAAGGATCATCTGGAGTCTCGTGTTAACTCTACCACGTAGGCATCGTAGGGATGTGAAAATTGAGAGTGAGGGCGGTTGAGAGCACCGTCAAAGGCCGCAGACAATGCGTGGCTCTCTGAAATTCAAGTTAAGGCTCACTGACTTTTAAAGCATTTTTCCCCTCCCTCCCTATTTTCCTCCCTCCGTTTCTTCCTCCTTTTTTCCTTCCATTCCTATTTTCATTAAAAAAATAATAAAATGTCTCACTCTCAGTAAAATTTCCTTTATGTCTCTTCCCTGTCCCATTCTCCTGTCATCTTCTCCAGAGGTCGGCTTTAAAATGAGTGTCCCTCCCATCCTTCATCATGTATGTCCAAGGCCACAAATAATGGGTAGATGTGTTAGTCGCTTCCTATTAGAATAACAAAATACCCCAAATAATCAATTTAAAGAAGAGAAAAGGCTTATTTTAGCTAATAGTTTCGGAGGTTTTATGCTTGTTCAGTTGGCTTATTGCTTGCTTTTGAATCTTTGGCAAGTCAGTACATGCTGGTGGTAGCACATGGAGTTGGAAGCTGCTCACCTCATGGTGGCCAGGAGTTGACAGAAAGGAAGACTCTGGTCAATAGGTCCTCCAGGGCAATCTGCCAGTGACTGTCCTCCCACTAGGCTCCACCTCCCGAAGGCCCTACCACCTTCCAGTAGTGCCGTAGGCTGATGGTGTACATGGGCCTCTGAGGGACACTCATCCACACTCATAGCAATTGTACTGCATGTTTTAAAACTTTACATGTGTGAAAAGAGGCTATAAGTATTGATTTACAGAGAAATACAAATGGTTCTTAAGTATAAGGAAGAATTCAGTACTTTATCATTAAAAAGAGCGAGAGAAATTAAAAACCACATGCAGAGGAGTGTGTCCTGAGATACTGTTGTTTAACATCGTCCAAGATCCGGTTAAAGTGCATGGAAGAGACTAGGGGGAAGGAACTCGAACTTTGATTGTGGATGAGTGATTTGATATAATCTTCACAGAATATAATTCGACAGTTTCTACCAAAAATGCATGTGTACAAAATTATAGAAGAAACCACGTTTCTTATCATTTGTATTTGTACACATTCAAAGGCACGTATGTCTAAGGTTACTCATTGTGGCATCGCTCCTAATAGGACAGACTGGAAACAGTTCACGTAGTCATAAGTAGGGAAGTGGGTGAATAAATTATGTTGTATCCCTATAACGGGATCCTATGTAGCAATAAAAAAGAATGAAGACTCTTAATGTTCAAATGTGAAAAGATTCAAATACTTATTAAGCAAGGAAAAAAGCCACACGCGGAAGAGTGTATGTGGTATGTTACCTTTAGTGTAACAAAGGGGAAAATTAAGCCTGTGTTAATTTTTGTGTATATGTGTGTAAACAGTCTTATGTGTAGGAGGAAAGAGGGGATAGAAGGAAGACAAATGTGCAAATCATTCTCCAACATGTTCCAAGCAGGTTTATATGCTGGAGATCTATGTATGTGGCTGGGTCTTTGATTTTTTTTTTTTTATTAGTTATGTTGTCTTAAACTGTAGTGTCTTACAACTGGAGAAGTTCTTAGAGCTCATCCAGGCCCCTGGCTTCGGTTTCAGGAGAGAAAAAGGAAGGTGCAGGAGTGGCAGGTGACTCCCCAAGGGTGGCTCTGCAGGTCGATGTCAGAACTGATGTTCGGCCTCAGATCTGACTTCAAACCAGAGAGAGCCTGAGATTGCCACCCCCACCCCAATGCCCAACCACCTGCCAATTCTTACTAACAAGGCTGCAGCTTTAGGGTTATTCTTTTGTAGGGTCCTTGGCCCTCGAAAACAAAACAAAGATGGACAACAGGTAGCAAAAGTCAGCAGTCTCTATTTGACACCATAGTGATAATTCAGAAGAAGTCAGAGATGCTGGGGAGTCGGGGTAAAGGACGGGATGGTGATAGTGGTAGTGTTGTCAGGGGCTCTAGGACGTCTCCCTGATCCTTTGCTCCCCCAAAGTAAATATATATATGAAAATAAAAAGGCAAACAAAATCAAAACTACTAACTTATGACTAGTGCATTGATACAAAACTGATCTGCCTTCAGCTGAGGAAGGAACTAATGGTTTTTTTATTCCACTGATGACATGGCTGTGAATATTGTCAGTGTAACACAGTCTTATTAGCCTTTTTGTCTCCATAGCAACAGTTAAGGCACTAAAAAGTCCCCCACAGTGAACGAAACCTCTTAGGCAAAGTTAGCTCTTGCTTCCTCTGGATCCCATTAAACCCTCCTGAAAGGTGAGGGCCTTTTAGGGTTTACTGTAATGATCCAGCCCTCCTGGAGTTCTGATAGTCAGTACCATACTGGAAGTGGTGAGAAGAGAAGACCCAGGGAATATGAGCAGTCACTTCAAGTAGAAGGGCATAGAAGAGTTTTTTCCTAAAATTGTATACAAAGTATTTGTAGCCCTGGAGGTGCAGCGACAGTGTGATGAGGCCCCCTGCTAGCTTGAGTTTTGGCCATGTTGAGAATTTTAGCTTAAAATGTCACACACATGTTTGATTTGACTTCATAATATGCATGGGTTTGCTTTGGTGTCCACATTTATTGCCTATTAATTGTGTTTTTCTCTCCAGTCTTCTAGTAAAAATGATGCTCCAGAAAGATGCACCATGTTGACCTCATGGCTCTGGGTGTCGTCTGGCTGATGGCAGAACTGAAGTTGGAGAAACATAGATTAGCTAGGTGTTGGCAAACTGTCCTGAAAAGGGATAGATGGTAAATGTTTAGACTTTGTGTATCAAATTGTTTTACAAATAATCAACCCTACTATTATAGCAAAAGCAACAAAAAACAATATGTAACTTAAGTTTCATGGCTATGTCCCAATAATACTGTATTTCCAAAAACACACAAATTTGGCTGATGGCCTGGATTTGGCCTGCAAGGTGCAGCTTATCAACCCTTTAATTAGACAATAAGTGCCCAAAAGTTTATAAAAAGGACTTATTTTCATTTGGAAACAATAAGGAAGAAGATCGGGAGTAGACATTGTATAGATTATCGAAACCTGCATAGTATTTCCAAAGCAGAGAGAAAAGGATGGCATTATTAGCATAAGAAGAGTACAGAAAAGGCCAATAATTAGGGGCGTATGTGAGGTGTGGACAGGACAGGGAGAACAATAAGTTATTTGGCTGGAGGGAACTCGAGTCGAAGAGAAACATGGCTAAGGGAGATTTGGTGTTGGCTTTTCATGGTACTTCTGGGGCATCTGAGATTTAGAGTGATTTCATGTCTGGAAAGAGGCCGAAGAGAAGCCCGTCCTGAGTACTAAATGTGGTCTTGACTCTGCTGGGGGACCTGGTAAGATTTCAACACCTCATCATTTGAATGCATCTTAAATACCCAACTTCCTATATGCCACGGGACGAGAAGTTTCTGGAGGAGTTCTTGGGGACTGAGTTAATTTACATCCTTTGTACACCATTGTGAAATAGCACGCTAGAGGTTGTGACAAGACCTATCTGAAGCAACCACCTCTACAAGCGCCAAGTATCTAGTTTTGCATCCCCCTGACCACTTGTTCTGTGAGATCAGACCGTATCTTGAGCTTCCCATTGCTCTCGCCAGTGGCTGGTTGGCAAGCACATGTCTTCTCTCTACCGGAACCAGAGGTGTCTCCTTGCCCCCTTCCCTGTTTCCTTTCTCCCCCACCTGCCCTGAACTTGTGAGTGACAGGAGGGACCTGGAGCCCAGTGGGCCAGAACCTCCTGGGACCCAGCCAGTCATTCACTGATTGGTCCAGGGGTCGGGTGCTGAGCAAAAGCTGTGACCAAGGCAAGCAGGCTTCTGCCCTCACAAATGGCATATGTGGTGGTGAGCGCGGGGATGGGGACAATAACCTATGGAGAAGCGGACAGATGAATAGTTCCAGATGGAGATAAGTGCTGTGAAGGAACTGAGCAAGGTACTGTGCCAGTCACTGGAGGGGTGATTTAGGCCAGGTTAGCCCAAAGAGGGATGACCTCGTCGAGAAGAGATGAAGAGAGCTTCAGGCAGAGGGAAGAGCCGATGGGAGAGTCCCCGAGTGTGCTGCATTGGAGGAACTGAGAGGGTCTGTATGACTGTCGGGCAGCGGGAAAGGGATGGCAGGCGAAGACAGGACCACAGTACAAAGAGATCTATGAATGTGATCTAGTGAGTTGAGTGATTCAATCTGGTTTCTGTTTTCAAAAGAGCATCCAGGTCGTTACCTGGAGAACATCTTGGATACTCAGCCACGTGTGAGGAGGGAGTCATGGTGGCTCATTTGAGACAGGAGCAGAGGAGACTGAGACGTGACTAGACTCAGGATCTGCTTCGGAAGTGGAAGAAACCGGACCTATTGAGGGCTCACACTGCGGGTCTGGGATGGTGATGGTGAAGGGATAGCTAAAACCAAAGATGCCTCCTCAGTTTGGGGCTTGAAAACCAGATAAGTCGTGGTGGCTTTGCTTGAGACTGGGAGGCTGGGGGATGAGAGCCTGGGGTGGGGCATATGAGCATTCAGCAGGTCCGTCCTGGCTGGCTACACAGAGATGTTGTGCAATTTCCTGTGGGGATGTGTGGTTAGCAGTTGTGGGTCTTAAAGGATTAGCATTCTCTTTAATAGCCATGTATTAATTGCCTACACCTGATTTCCTTGGCCATATATTTTATACTACCTCCTCCCTGGGGTTTTTAGGGGCTCCTTAAACATTTGTTAATTCCATGGATTCATCCAACTCTCTGCAATTCACTTCTGCTGCAGTCTGTGCTCCACCCCTTTGCCAGCACCTAACTTCCTCTTCCCACCACGCTTGTCCCCAGTGTGGCTGTGTTTCAGGGGCCAATACATAACATCAAATTGATCTTCCCAGGACTGAGCAGGTGTAGCCATTTCCTCACATTTCCATCAATACACAGCGGAATTACTTGCCAATTTGATAGATGGTAACGCATTTCCGCTGGTGTTCCAGAGCTAAGGTTTGAAGCAGCAAAGTACTCTAAGTCTGTAATTGCGATGCACTGGATCGATTCAAGCACTTCCAACAACAGGTAATCACTTAGGAATGCCAAGGTGCAGCCAATGACAAAGGCTAACATTTATTGAGAGATTCGTTGTGTGCTGATGTGGTACCTATTTTAATTTTCATGGCATCTTTTTTTTTGTGGCACTGGGGATCGAACTCAGGGCCTTGGGCTTGCTAGGCAAGCACTCTGACCACTAAGCTAAATCTCCAGCCCCCTATTTTCACGGCATCTTGATGAGGTAGATGTTGTGATCAGTTCTCATTTTCTAGAGAGGGAAACTGAGGCAAAGGGAAATGAAGTAACTGTCCAAGTGACAGAGCTGGAGTTCACATCCTCGGTGCAGAGCCTGCCTTCGTCCGTCACATGGCCAGGAGAGGGAGCCCTGCCCTGGGCGACAGCTTTGATCAAGCTCCTCAAAATTCTTGTCGCCTTCACCGCTCTCTATCATCTCTTGTCTTCTTCCAGGTTCCTAGATCCTTGTCGGTACTTACTCTTCATTGGTTTCTGGGCTATAACCCTCTGAGAGCTGCCTTCAGCAAAACATCAAAGTCGTGAAGGGTGGAGAAGAATACTGTGAAGGTTTCTACAGGTTTATGGAATAGGAACAGGACTCCTTGGCTGGTAGGCCATCTCCTCTTGCCACTTCTCTTTTTTACTCGCACAGTAGTGTGGTATCATTTTTTCCTGGTAATAATAATGACGATGATGATGAGATAACATGTATTGAGAGCCTGCTGTGTGTGCATACACTGATTTAAGCATTATTAATCTCTACTACTACCCAATGAGGTACAGAAATCCTACGTGCTTAGTGTAGAAACTTTACATAAGAGTGTCCCTGAGTACTTAACCTAAGTATTTTTTATACATTGTCAGGGTGTCATACCATCCATGCAGTAAAGTCACACATGTTCGGCTGTGCAAGTGTGAGAGAGAAGAGGAAGCACCCACTGCATTTGTGGATGCTTGGGCGTGAGTGTGAAGTAGGAGCCTGGAAAGAATCTGCTGTTTGCTTTTCACACACCAGACTCGGGGGGCTTCTCATGGAGGGATTGTCTCGGCACACAGAGTGTGGTTTGGGTTTAAAGAGATGTATTTTTTGCTCTGCATTGTCCCTCATTCAAACCAGTGACTTTAGCTGATGATTAAATTATGAGTCAGAGATCAAGGGAACATCTAGGGAAACACTGAACATTAGGGAGAACTATCTCCCATGTAGCATCATACTGAAGAATTTTGACTTTTGACTTTTTTGGTCTGGACAAGCTCACACTTGTGCAGGAAATTGCTCCATTGTTTGTAATCCAGTTAGCTGAGGACACCCTGTACTTTGAGGGTTAAATAAAATGACTTAAACTCTTTGTCTTTTATTAATGGGGAAGTCCAGTATCCACCCCAAGATTTTCACCAACTCTGGGAAAGACAGCCTCATAATTCATTGTGAATCTAGGTACCTGGTCCCAGGAGCTGTGGATTCATTGTCACGGAAGGGAGGGCACGCTGCCCCCCAGTGGACTTGCCTGTGCGGCTCTTTAGCCCACCGGGCCAGGCCCTCTCCCAGAAAACTGTGGGCTCAACTGACTTTACTCTAGGCCTGGAG
Organism: Hystrix cristata; assembly: GCA_004026905.1. NCBI lineage: Eukaryota > Metazoa > Chordata > Mammalia > Rodentia > Hystricidae > Hystrix > Hystrix cristata. The sequence continues at coordinate 37,538 of PVJO010007611.1, forward strand.
ATTCAGGAGGGATTTATAAAAATCATAATAAGACCTACAGTTTCAATTTGATTTTGGATATCTCTCCTAAAAAGTCCTTCAGCCACTTTGCTTTGGGGATGTATTTGTCAGTGACCATTTTTCTCTGAAGTTCCTAACCTTCCACCATGTGTACTTTCTCTGTTCCTTAAAACTTTCATCATCTCATTTAACTACAGAAATTAGGTTAGCTCAGCAGTCCCCGTGCCATCCTGGGTCTCCTTTCTCGTGCTAAAAACCTACTACTGATTATTGAGTCTCAATCTATTAATAGAAGAGAAAAAGTGGGAATTTTGAAATCTCCATCTTTGCCCCTCTCTCTCCACCACTCTTTGTTTTATAAAGCGTGATTGAGATTTATTTTTTCATTGATACATACTGTGCTTCTCCTTTTAGAAGACAGAGGCCACTGCAGTCAGCCCCTCACCCAACCAGCAGCTTTTTAGTGTTTTAAAGTGTTTTTTTTCAGTATAACAAACACTTTTCCGTGTTTTTCACTCTACTACATATGTGAAATATATGTATAATGCTGGATGTATGATGTGTTATCCTATTACTTTGTGTTCCAGTTACTTTACTATTGCTACAGAACAAATCTTCTCAACTTTAGGGGTAAAGTACAGCAATTTATGATACTCATAAATTTTGTAGGTTTGAGATTGGTGAAGAGCATGGTGCAGAGGTGTTATTCATCATAGAGATTCTGCTGCACAATGCCCAGGACCTCAGCTGGGGAATGTGAAGTGGCCCCATGGCCAGGGACCAGAATTACAGTATCAGAAGGCTCCTCATTCACATGCCTGGTGGTTGAAACAAACCATGAATTGAGACCTCAGATGGGCCATCGGCTAGAATACTTGCATGTGACCTTTCTAACTGGTCCCCTGGGCTTCCTCACTGCATGGTGGCAGGGTTTCAAGAGTAGGCATCTCGGGAGTGCGAGGTTTAAGTTCGTGGCGTATTTATGGGCCAGCACTGGAAGTCAAGTAATATTACTACTGTAGTATTCTTGGTCAAGGCAGAGACCAAGATCTTCCCGTGTTCAATGGGAGATGGCAGAGGACCCATCATTTCATGGGAACACTATCAAGGCCACATCTGAATAAGAATATGCACGATAGGAGATTGCTACCATCTTGGAATATCAACCTGCTACAGTGTTCTTTTCACTTAATATATCCTACTGTTAAAATAATCTGCCCATTCTGTGGATACATCCATTGAATTTAGTTACTTAATTTCTATTTTAGGACTTTTCACATTACTTTTCCGTGAGAGAGAAGGGGGTATGGTTACTTCCCTACCCCAAAGCCGGGGGTGGGGGTGGCCCGAGAAGAATTATTTGGCAAATTGAGACCTTAACAAAGTCTCAGTCCATCGGTGTCCTGCTCCACCGAGTTTTGGCTGAAATGACCTGTGCTTTGATAGCTTCCAAGCCAGAAACCAGAGAGAGAGAAGCAGGCACAGAGAGAGGAGCAGCAGGGAGAAGTCTGAAGTCTCTCAGGTGTGACAATATGCATACACTTTCTCTGGGTTGAGGGGACATTTTGGGAAGCAGAACTTGAGCTGTTCTGCCAGCGGGCTGGCTGCCCCTTGCAGGAGACTGTTGTAGCGGAAGTGCATATATTGTCCTTGGCTGGGGAAGAAGAGGGATGGATGCAGCTGTGGCCCTTGGCAGGCCACCTATGTAGGTGAATATGCAGGGAATGACCCTAACCTACCACCTGTGCCCCATGATAGGGCAGCCACAGAAGGAGCTAAAGACTGATCTCTATTATCCAGGAAGGCAGTAACCACTGAAATAAAGATTTGCCCCTCACCATAGGCAGCTAAGTAAGAAAACTTGTTGGCCCTTGAATCCCCTCCAACCTGCCACCACACCACAGGGAGTGTTTGGAGGAGAGGGGGATGGTGACAACAGACCATACTCTACCTTCACTTTTCTCCTCACACACGTTAAACTGCTTAGAAAGTCAAGCCCAAGTTTGTGCATGAGTTTGGGGTCAGGAGTAGGGTGGTGAGAAGAAAAGTCACTATTTGAAAACAAAACTTGAAATGCATGAGATTGAGAATCAAAAAATGTTACCTCTAATAACTGGAAATAAGGGGAATTGGACTAAGATGATGTTAAAATTCTTAAAGAAAACTCAAAACACAAAACTGGTGGCAAATTTGCCTTTGAATTGCTGGTAAGCTGTTTCTTGATACCTGGATGCAGTTGGAGCTTTGGGGTATCTGTATTTAAAAGACTTAGCCGCAAGATACCCTTTCTGGAAGACTAGTTTCTGCTGCCTGGATTCGACGCCTTCACATTACAAGGCTGTTAGGCCTGAAGAGGTGCAGTCTCCACGCTGGCCACTAAAGTCAACACTAAAAGGGAAAGAAGCTGGTGTCTTCAGGAGATCTTACGGCCTCGGCAGTGTGTATGGGAGTGAGCAGGTGAGCATGACTGTTCCAGCTACCTCTTGGCGGGGGTGAAGGTTTACCTGGAGTCTCGGGTCTTTTTAATCCACGCTGACTGACAAGTTGCACCTGCCTACTGACTACCTCTGAGAAACAGCTCTGGCTGCCTGCCCCTTACAGGAACCTAGTCCTGAAATCATGAGGGCCAGGGCATTGAAGGCATAACTGTGCCTACAGAGTAGAGTAGGGTAGAGAGAGAAAGTGAGGGGGAAGGCTAAGAAGGAAGACGGCGTTAGAAAGATAAGCCAGCTGAAAACAAAACTACTCTGAATTTGAACGTCGGCTCTGTCTTCAAAACCAGAAGAGGAAGGCAGGCTGAGAGGGAAGGTCAGTTTTTAGCAATGATAGCAGAGGAAGAGAGACCAGAACCACAGACAAAGTTAACATTTTGCACTTGGGCATCATTTGATTCTTTAAAAAGTCCCAGCCCTTGTGAGGGGCTGTCCCTGGGTAAGGGGATCTGTTTTGAACTGGAGGAAGATTAGGGTGGAACATGGATGAAATATGTGGTCCCTTCCCCAAATCACTCTCCATCAACTTCCCGTGATGCTGGAAATCCCCAGCGCTGGCTTTTCTAACCTTTCGGCTACAGTTACGAAGTTCATTTAAGACATTCCACAACAGCATCTCAGTTGACAGATGAGCTCACTGAGGCTTGGCACAGGTAACTAGTGCCAGTTCAGTTAGCTGGTAAAGCACACACCCAAGACTTGGACCCAAGTTTGTCTGATTTCAGGTACTTTCCACCCCACACTTGGCCCAGCAGAAACCCACTCTCTCAACTCTTGTCACGTGGCTTCCTGAGCAAGGTAGCACAAGGCTTGGAACGTGGGCCTTGAAGTCAGAAAGGTTTACACTTGAATTTGGATTCTATCTTTGATCAGTCGTGTGACTTTGGAATGAAACTTAACTTCTTTCAGGTTACTCAAGAGAGAGCCAGATTACGAGGAGTCCGACAAACCTACGGCAAGCATTTCACTAAGTAATTGTTAATGTTTTAAAGCCGGCTCTCCTTTAGGCATGAGTCAGTAATGACAGAAGAGGAGGGGGACAGGTGACAAGGATCAGAGTAGCTAGCACGTATTGCGTGCTTAGGGTGTAGCGGACACTGTGCTAAACGCCTGACAGGTGCTCTCTAGGTAACCCTCTTACCAGCTCGAAGAGGTCTATGCAGTTAGCAAACCTCAGTGTGCAAATAAGATCTGACTGCTAGGAAGATAACCAGGATCTGAACCTAGGTAGACTCTGGAGCTGGTGCTCACCCCCTGGAGGGAAGCTTCCGGGGCAGCCCTTGGAGTGGGCGGTGATGCTTGGGGAGGGTGAGACGAAGTACCAGCACCTGGCTTTTAGTCACTGGTGAGCGAAGAAAGAGACAACAAGACAGGGTGAGATGGGGAGACACGGAGTAGGGATTTGGGTATCTGAGACAGCTGCTGCCCGGGGGCAGTAAGCAAGGCAGGGCAGTTGGATCAGAATCCCACAGTGAAGCTCGGATTGTCAGGGCTGCGAGTGCCTCAGATGTATCTAGTCTGGTGGACTTCTAATCTGTGCTGTGGGGAACCTCAGAGTCCTGAGGGGGCTGTGTGGCTTGAGGCTCAGCAAATGGGTCAAGACCTCCTTATCGTCTTCAAGCAGGGCAGTTACACCTTGCTTCTTGGTGGTTTTAGTTGTTGTAAGGTACCACTTAAATTTAGTAAGGCGCATGGATCTCACTTATAAAGCTTAATGAAGCACTACCCCATGTTATTTGTGTAACACTACCCAGATGAAGGCAAAGAACCCTTCCAAACCCCTAGCAGGTCCTCCCGGTTCCTCCCAGTCAGCTCCCTCACCAAAGCAATCACCATTCTAATATTATCCGTTGCGGAACGCAGTGTAAATGGAACCACAGAGTACATACATGGACTTTCAGGTTACTTCTAGGTCTTAGCATTATAAGCATAGCTGCTACGAACACTCACATGCGGATCTGTTGGTAGACAGATGACACGTTTCTCTCAGGTATATGCCCAAGAGCAGAGCTGTGGGCTACGGATGTTGCCTGTTTGGTGGGCAGGACAGTTTGACTTCTGAACAGATGTTTCATAGAGGAAGAACCCTCATAATATTTCATTTGCAGAGAGTGTTTGTAAATTTTTAAAATGTGAAAAGTCTTAACTCCTCTAGTGTAAATCTTCTGTATTTACAGATAGTAAAACTGACATGCAGAGAGAAAAGTCATTTGCACAGGCTCAGACTGCAGTAAGGCCATAGCTAAAACCTGGTAACCAGACTGAGAATTTCTTATGGACTTTTGGACTCTATAAAATGAATGCTAAGTATCACTGACACGGGTGCTGGTCCGATGCAGTGAGGATGTCATACTTAGTGTTGGTTTCAAACCCCAGTACTCTGACTAATAAATGGGTGGCAGAAGGTGAGGTACTTTGTGCTGTGAGCCTCAGTCTACCTAACTAGGAGCTGAACATCCCTGCTTCACAGCATTGCTGGGCTAACGGAGGTAATGGTATGGAGACGTGAGAGGCTGCAGAGCATTTAACACGTTATTATTGTCATTATCAAAATATATTCTAAGGGTATGATTTGGTAAGCATTCTGTTTTCTTGCAATACTAATGCTTACAATAATTCATTTTCACATTTTATTTTTTTTTAGCTTGAATTAATAGTTTTTAATGAAAGCTTTTTTTCCACGTCATTAAAAAGCTAGGGTGGCAGAAGGTGTTTTCCAAATTTGGCCGCAATGACATCTATTCATCCCACACACAGTTTTTCCAGTGTGATGTCTTTGTGCTGTAACACGTCTCCATGGTGACGTCTGCTTCCCTCACCCTCAAACCCGGGCGGACCTTCATCGCCGCTTCCAATCCTGGAGCATGGTGGAAGCGACAGAGAGCAGGAGACACAGAGGTGGAAAGGAAAACTCTAAATTTTGGGGTGTTTCCTAGCGAGAACAGAAACAGCCCTAGGGGGAGATGCTTCAGTGACTTTTGTTTTTCTGGCTTCAGACTGTGGTTCGCTTCACTTCTCAAATTTCTTCATTAAAATTTTCCACTGAAGAGAAAAAAGTCTGTCTAGCAAATAACGCCTCGATTTAAACCTGAGGTGAGAATGAAGCACTCTGGAGCTCCCCAATTCATGTGGGAGGATCTGTGAGACACGACAGCAATCTCACACTGAACTGTCTGTCCTCACAAGAACTCTTGTTATGAGTTGAACTGTGTCCCCCCCAAAGGTATGTTGAAGTTATAACCCTCAGCAACTGGATTGTGATGCTCCTTGGAAGTAGGGTCCTTGCAGATGTAGTCAGCATATAAATTAAGATGAAGTCATACTTCATTTTATGTAGGGCAGTCCCTCAATCTAATCTGACTGTTCTCCCTATAAGAAAAAAAGAGCCATGAATACAGATGCACACAGGGAGAAGGGTGCCCTGTGAAGACACAGATAGCACCATGGGACGATGGAGGCAGAGGCTGGGGGACGCGGGCACCACACAAGGGAGTCCAGGGATTGCTGCGACACCAGAAACTAGGAGAAGGATGGAGCAGGGCCCTCAGGAGAAAGAACGGGCCTGCTGACAGCTTGAGTTTGGATTTGCAGTGTTCAGAAGTGGGAGAGGATTATTTCTGTTGTTTCAGCCTATCCAGTTTATAGTACTTTGTTTTGGTAGCCCTAAGAAATAGGTGAATATATCTTGTAAGCTAGGTCCTATGGTTTGAACAGTTGCTCTGGTCAAAACCGATGCTACAATCTGATCGTTACTGTAACAGTATTAAGAGGCGGGACCTTTAAGATCTGATGAGGCTGTGAGGACTCCAACCTCACGGGTGGAATTCTTGCTATGCTGCAATGGTGAGTAGAGCCTTCCTGCCGTCTGTCACCCCCTCGAAGCCATCTTCTCTGTCATGACTCAACAAGAAGGTGCTTGTCAGATGCTAGCAACTAAATCTTGGACTTCTCAGCCTCCAACACTGTGAGTCAGTGTAAGTTTCTGTTTACTATATTTTACACAGTCTCAGTTATTCCATCATAGGAGCACAGAGCAGACCAAGACAATTGGTATTTGGGATGGTTTGAATAGGTTTGTCCCCCCATGTTGAAATTTAATTGCCAATTTGAGTGGTGGTGGAAACCCTAAGAGGTTGTATTCATGTGGGCTCCACCCTCATGAACAGATTTATGTTGCTCTCACGGAGGTGGGTTAGTTATCATGGGAGTCGGTTGTTACACAGTGAGCCCAGCCCCTGTGCTTCTTCTTTCCTGTGTGCTTGATTTCTCATCTGCTTTTTTGGCTTTTCCACCATGACTTAAAGGAGCATAGAGCTCTTGCTGATGCAGGCACATGCTCTCAAACTTCCCAGACACCAGAACTGGGAATTTGAAGCTTCTTTCCTGTGTAAGTTACCCAGTCATAGGTATTGTGTTATAGCAACAGAAAACAGACTAAAACAGTCTTATTGTACCAGTTTTATAGAACAGAACAAAACAAAGCAAGGTCCTCACTCTGATTGTCATGAGAGTAAGTAGCAGAGGTTGGATCTGAGCCCAGCTTTGCTCTGCATGCTCCACTGTGTCATCCCAGGTGCAGGTGGGGGAGACAGGGGGGACTGGGAGAAAGGCACCCTCGGTAGAGGGGTAGAGGGAGGAGTCTGAGCCCCAGCAAGGACAGAAGGTGGACATTCTGTGTGAACCTGAAGTGAGCTCAAGAGTGGGGTGGCTGGGGATGCTGACGCTGGTGAGACCTGTTGCTGAGCACATTCCATGTGCTGAGTGTTGTTCTGAGTGCTTTATGTCTGCTCCCACTTAGTCCTCACAAAGCCCAGCATTGAGGACTTTCTTAATTCCCATTTCCCACGTAAGGATACAAGGAACACAGTGGTTAAGTTACTTGCCTGTTTCATGTCACAGGCAGTGAGTTGAAACCCAGGCTGCTGGCTCCAGAGTCTGTAGGTGTTGCGTTCACTCTGCATCCTATTCACTCAAGGTTGGAAAATGCCATCTCTGTGGTAGCTGCTAGGGTTGTGGGTAGGTACGCATCTTTGTCTTTCTAATCAAAGGTAGCTGATGCCCCTCACACACACCCCAGAGCGGCACTGTGCAAGGCACACGGCAACTAGCTGCATGTAGCTACTCAAGTGCCTGAAATGTGACCAGTCAGAACCAAGATGTGCTAAATGTGTCTGATGTACATCGGGAGTCGATGGTCTAGAACAAAAAGAATGTAACGTGTCTCATTAATCATTTTTAATAATGATTGCATGTCGAAATGCTTGTATTTTGGATGCATTAGGGTAACTATAATAAAACACATCATTGAGGTTTGTTGCACCTTTTTGAAAAAGTGACACGAAGATGTCTCCTGTATGTTCGTGTGGCCTTTCTATTGGAAGGTGCTGCTCCAGAATGTGGGGCAGGGATCATCCCTGTCCTGATCACGGTGGATCCCAAGAGCCATAATACGACCAGACACATGATAGTCTCTCAACACTTAATTGCTGGATAATTACATGGATGAATAAATGAGTAGCCAAGTGCCAGCCTGCCCTGCACCTGTTCATCTCTTGGCTGTGCATCAGTTCGGGCCTCCTTTTCACCTTGCTCTGTCTCTCTGGGCAGGCCCTCAATTAAGCCAAGTCTCACAGGAGCACAGCTGCAGCATAGTGCCAGCTGGGAGGGTGGCGTGTGGTAGAATTTGCAGAATAAAAATGTTCCAAGGATTTGTAACCACAATGGTAGTGACCACTTAGTGGATGCAAATGCTATAAAATCCTTCTAGGGATTTTACATGGAATGACTCATTTGATTCCAACGACCCTATGACATCAGTCCCTCTAGCAACTCCAGTTGACGGATGGGAGACATTAAAGCTCAGACAGGTTAAATTATGCCCCAGAGCCACATAGCTAGATTTGTGCCCAGCTCTGTCTGACATGATGGTTGTACTGTTAACTAGCACCACGGAGCACAGAGAAGGCACCGGGCGGCTCACCACATAGAGTAATCGGGAGGCAGGTGGCCCAGCTCTCCCGGCTCCTAGGAAATCATCAAATGCACTGGTACCACTGACATCCAACAGGAACCATCCGTGTGTCTTGTCTGCTCATCCAGCCACATCCTGCCTGTGCATCTTCCTCTCCAGATGAGAGGTGAGCGTGTGCAGGTGACTGAGTGCAACGTACGTGGCAGAGCACAACTTCGCAGAGTTCCGGCACTTAACCCGTATGCATTTATGTGTTGAGGACTAAATGAGTTAACTGGCACTTAGAAGAGGATTTAGATATGGTGGGTGGTAAATAAATAGTAGTAAATGTTGATATTAAGTATTATAAATAAATTATGATTGATTTCTAATGAGAGATGCGCCTGGCCTGGCTGACCTCGGCCCAGTCCATAGAATTGAAGCACTTTGTGGGAAGGGTGAATTGCACGTGTTTCTGCCTTCGTGTAAGGGATATTCATGGGGCACGTACTTTCTGCCAGGCGTTATGTCATAGGCTAGAGACGAGAAAATGAAGAGCAAACTACTTTCTTCAGGAAGGTCTCAATCTACCGAGAGAGAGAGACAGGTATTATCATTAACAATTAATCATTAATAAAATAGTTGATAACTGGTAGCCATATACCATATAGCATGTGAGTCTGTAACAAAATAAAGTAACAGCAGACCGAGTGGCTTAAAAAATAAATATTTATATAGTTCTGGAGGTTGGAAATCAAGATCAAAGTGCCAGCACGGTTGGTTTCTAATGAGACCTCTCTTTCTGGCTTATAGATGGCTGACTTCTGGCTGTGGCCTGTCCTGTGTGTGTGGAGGGGGGTGGGAAGAGGAAGGGGGAGGGGAGGAGGTGGGGGAGGGAGATGGAGAGGACAAACTCTGGCATATCTTTTTCCATTATAGGAGCACCAGCCCTATCAGGTTAGGCCCCACCCCATGATCTCCTTCCTTTCTTACAAGATCCTTTTCTGAATACAATCACATGGGCATTAGGGCTTCAGCCAAGGTAGGACCTTGAGGGGACGTGACTCAGTCCGTAAGGGGCATGTAGGAGAGGCACACAACTGACTTCTGCTGGGCCAGAGAAATCTCCTGGAAAGAAGGGGATTTAAACTGCGGTTTGAAGGATAGAAACATTAGCCTGCGTTGTGGTTTGGATAAAAAACATCCCCCCAAGGCTCATGTGTGCGGAGGTGAGGCTTTGAGAATTGGTTGGGTCTTGAGGGTTTTTACCTCCATCGAAGGATCAAGCCATTGACAAGTTTCAATGGCCTTATTAGGAGGTGGGGCTTGCTACATGAAGCAGATCTCCGGGAGTGTGGCTTTAAAGGCTATGTGTGCTTCCTGCCCCCTTCTTTTGGGTGAGCCGCTTTGCTCTGTCAAGCTTTTCTGCCGTGAAGTCTCTGCCTTGGAGCCAGCTGCCTGTGGACTGAATTCCCCGAAACCATGAACAAAATTGAAGCTCTCCTCCAGTAAATGCTGCCTGTTGAGAATTTTGTCCCCACAATGGGAAAGATGACAAATACATGGGAGATAATAGGATAGTGTATATGGCTGAGGAAAGACCGGAGGGGAGGGTGTGGGACAGAAACTTGTGCCTTCAGAGAGGGGGAAGAGTGATGGGAGCAAGGCTCGGAGGAACGGGAGGCATGGAGAGATGTGTGAACTGTGTTTAAGGAGTTTGAACTTTACCTGAAGGGGATGAAGAAGCCTCTACAAAGCAAGAAAAGTAAATAACTCCATTGTGATGTGCTTGACCTGTTCAGAAGGAACTGGTAAAGGCCAGTTGTTAAATAGATTTGCAGGAAATTTGAAATTTGGTTGTTAAACCATTATCCTATAAGATTGACTACAGTGACGCTGGGCGTGGTGGTGCGGGCCTGTAATCCCATCACTCTGCGGGGTTGAGGCAGGAGGACCCCAAGTTCAAGCCCAGCCTGGACATTTTAGCAACTCGGTGAGACCAGATCTCAGGACAAAAAAATCAAAAGAGGCAGGGATGTTGCTTCTTGTGAAGGCCCAGGGTTCAGTTCCCAGGACTGACAAAAGAAAAACCGACCACAGCCAGGCCATTTACACCCTAGAGACTGCTGAACACTGAACACCCCATGTTGGCTCTCATTCCGCACACCCAGACCCTGGCCAGGGAGGTGTTTGTAGACCTTCAGCAGTACACCGCCGGCTTGACAAAGCTGTATATGGTGTTACCTGACCGAGTTACCTTAAATCAGAGCAGGCTTCTCAGAAGATGTGGTGTTTCAAATGGGTCCTTATACATCGGGAGGAGGAGACCCCCGACTGAGCAAACCACAGGAGGAAAAGCGTGAAACTAGGAACATGCGGGCAACACTTGGGGCAGTACGTTGTCTCGAGAGGCAACCGTACATGCACGGTGGGGAGGAGCAGGCAGATTGGGTGAGAATTTGAAGGCCAGGTGATGGGCTTGGACTCTCTCCTAGGGCCTGCGGCACCATGGCAGGCTGTGGGGTGGGGAGTAAAGGGCACAGCCAAACCTTGCCTTGCAGCAAGCTATTCTGGCTGTGTGGCTGAGAATGAGGTGGAGGCAGGAGGCCAGGAGCTGCTGAAACCGGTTCACTTTGTGTGCTCACGGCAAGCATCAGAAGTAGATGACACAGACTGCCCACCTGCTCGTCTTCCCCGGAGCTCTGCAGGACAGTTTGGCCCCTACAGTTCTCAGCAGCCTCGTTTTGAGGAGTTAGTTCACTAACAGGCGAAAGCATTCTGAAAATCCAGCAAAATTGCAGTGAGTCCTCATTGTGATGGAGCGCGTCACAGGGCCATCTTCCGTCTGATCTCGGGACTTCACTTCTAGCCAAGTCTCTGGCCAGTCAGTAGTTCACCTGGGGCCTTAGGAAGCAGGTGGAAATAACAGCAAACGGGCACTTTACAAGCGGCAGCGGCTGTTCAGGGTCCCCAGCCCCAGGCTCTAACCGTGTTAACGCCTTCAGTCCCTACAGTGCATCATCGAGGGATGAATACTTGGAACCCTCACTTTACAGATCAGACAGAGAGACGGAGTAACTTGCTGATGGTCTCACAGCCAGGGAGGGGAAGCGCTGGTTTCAAACTGTTAGCCTACACTATCTCTCCCTTTTTAGATATTACAATTATTATTTTAATACCGATCACAGCTCTTTTTGAAATAGGGACTATTATTATTTTCCACTTACAGATGGAAACCACCAGTGTTCAAAGGGATTTCACAGTTGCCACAGACTGTACAGCCAGCAAGCAGGAAAGCCAGACGGCAGCTCGTTCTGTCTAAGTCTGTGGCCCAGACCCTGCTCCCGGACTGGGGTGGGGATGATGGAAGCACACAGTGCAGCTGAGGGAGGGGGTCTCGCACAGGAGGGTCGGTGTCCTGCAGCCTGTGTGTTTGGGTGTTATGTCTTCCTAGGATGAGCTTTCTTGTTTTCATAGTTTGGAAATTCCTCAGCAGAACACAAATATCATGAGTGGTGTCTCTGGCCCGGCCACACCCACCTCCGTTCTTGGCCAAGACGTTGGTTCTCCCAGGATGACACAGCAAAACCCTGCCTGGGAGTTGCAGCCTGTGAATGTCAGCCTCTGAGCCGAGCGAGGATGGTGGGGGAGGGATGGGATAGTAATTTCAGGGAGTGGTTTCTTCTCCAGCAAAAACAAAACCCCTGTCATTTAGTCCCCACCTCACTTCACTTTTCAGAGCTCTGCTGCTAGCCAGTGTCTGTGCACACCCTGACTGTCACACACTCTAGTGACAGAACTGGAAGTGGTGCCTGGGAGGCATTACAGGCTAAGGAAGCACTGAGAAGTTGGCATACAATGAACCAGGCATTGCTTCCTTTTCTGTCCAGCATCACTGTGAACTGATATTCATCTTGCAAGGCCAGCCTTGAGTGACTCTGAGCAGCGTGTAACAATGATTCCTGTTTACTGAGCACTCACTGTGAACTAGGAGCCATGCTGTATTAATCCATTTTCTGCTACTATAATGAAATACCTGGGGCCAGAAACTTTATAAAGAATAAAAGGTTTGTCTACCACACAGCTCTGGAGGGGACAAGGTATAATGCTGTCATTAGTTTGCCCCTAGTGAGGGCCTTATGTGGACAGAATCACCATGGTGACTGTGAAAGGAGAGGTCACATGGTGAGGCAGTAAGGCAGAGGGTAAGGAGTGGCCAGTCTTGTTCTTTTACAACGACAATCTTGGGAGAACTAACCAGGGCCCCAGGAGAACTACACCATTTCCTTCTGAGGGCAGGACTCCCAGTAACTCCCCACTACGCCCCACCTCTTAAACATTTCTAAAACCCCCAACACTGACACATCGAAGACCACCTCCCCAACACGTGCATTCCCAGGACCACAGCACACACGATGTGCTATCTGTACACCCTCTTGCTCACTCAGGACGTGGGTTTCATTAGTTCCGGTGGTGTAAGGGGAAAACCGGGAGATTAAGTGGCTTGCTCCATGGCCGAGGTGAGATTTGAATGTGGCTCAGACGCCTACGTGCACAGACTGCCCTGGGCAGCTCCGTCTGCTGCATGGCCAGCGGAACACAGGGGGAGAGGGGCACAGTGGAGTTAGGAGGCAACTACCGACCCTCTTTGAACTTCAATTTCCTCATCTGTAAAATGGAAGTGGTAATACTGCTTGTCTCATAACTTGTGGAGAAGTAAAGGTTAGATGAAGCAGCAAATGACTAGTAGGTACTTAATGTTTTTATTTTTTAAAGCGCTGATCTACTTTTCATTACTGTCATACTGCTATATGTACTGCTATATGTCTGAGGAAAAGAATGTCCCAATTTTGAGCAGGACTTCATCCATGCCAGGGAATCTGATGGAAGGTGCTTTGGCAGTTGAGACCTTCTTCTCCTAGCCTCGCTGAACACCCAGTGTCCAGCTGGATTTAACCAGCTATGGCCGGTCCCCGTTCAGAGCAGGTCCTTACTGCTCCCTGGGGGGAAATCTAGGTCCTTCCCTGGGCCCGTGAGGCCTGCAGGCCCAGCTGCACACACCTGTTCTGCCTCACCTTGCGCTGTGCCCTTCGGCTTCTCTTAGCTGCCTGAAGAGCTTTGCTTATTCCAAGCACTACAAGGAACTGCAATTCTGTTCCTTCTACAAATGCCCTTCCCTGTCTTCTTCCCTCTGTTAATTGCTCCTAGTCTTTCCTCTCCTGGGAGAATGGCCACTTCCCCCGGAAGTCCTTTCCGAGTTCCTGGACCAGGTCAATTCCTTTCTTAGAAGCTGCTAGAATCCCTGTGCCTCTCCTCCCGGCAACTTGGCGCGTTCCTGGTTGTACATTCTTCGTGTGAATCTCAGTTCAATGCCTGCCTCCACCAAAAGTCTCCGTGGTGTAAACCTGCTCTGCTCACCACCGTATGACTCGAGCCCATGGCCTGGCACATGGCAGGAGCTCAAAAAAACGCAGATCGAATGAATGAGTCAGTGTTTAGTGCAGCGCACAAATGTGTAGATAGTTTTCCTTTTGTAGAGCCACACAGGTGTCTCCAAAATGTAGTTGAAAAGGCAAATATAACGCCAAATGATATTCCATTTACTTTCATTTCAATACCAAAGAGTGGGAATAAATCTTGTCTTTGAAATCTAATAAAGCCATACTTAAAGTCAGACTGTCTTTTCTACTAGCTTACTTTTCACAATAATTTCCTGATGAAGCCATAGATAGTGCACTTAAAATAGGTTCCCGACTTGGGTCTGTCACTAACTAACTGCGGGTTATAGACAAGTCCCTTAAACTCTGCGTGTTCCTATTTACCTCATATGGTTCTTAAGAGGCTTGGGTTGCTGGCATGACAGCCCTTTGAAAGCAAGGACTTATTTATTATCCATTATTTTCAGTCTTATTAATAATAAGGAACAGGCTGTGTGCCAGAGTAGATTTGTAAGGCTGCAGGATTGTGGCCACAGAGAAAAATGAAAAGGAATGAGAGTGGTTGAAAAATATTTAAGAAGGGGCTGGGGACACAGATGAGGAGACCAGAGACCATACAGTCTGGGGGGTTATAGTCACCAGGCTGCACAAAACGTGAGCTCCTGCTTTCTGACCCCAGAGGAGTGACCTAAATAAGACCGCTCTGGTGGCCACAGTCTTAGGAGCGACATGATAGAAGGAAAAATAAAATGTGAAGTCTGCTTGGTTGCTCCTGTGGCTGCATAGATGCCGGGTGTCCCCCAAGTGACCTCAGCTGATCAGGGCTGCTCTCTGCATACAGATCTCGGAGGATGCGATTTGCCTGACAGCCTTGCGGGTTGGTGGGGGATGGTGGAAGATGAACTGTTGCTAGGTTTGCCCACCAGGCAGTTCCACTGCCCGGCACAGCCTGACTCAGCCCCTAGCAATGGCTCACCCCCTGGGGAAAGCAAAGCCGGTGGTGTGTGTGTGGGGGGGGGTGGTCTGCAATCCAGAGGGGTCAGGGCGGGCAGGAAATGTGAAGAGGGCACAAGGGTGTCTTGGAGAGCCCTGCCTGGTGAAACAGCAGGAGCTCCCCATCAACAGGCCTTGGTTGCTGGGGGCAGGGGGATGTGGTTCTCACCCTGTCATCCGGTGTCCCGGAGAAGCTGGATTTTTCAATGTGGAACCTTGTCATTTGCAGAAAAATAAGAACCAACCAGCCAAACAAGAAGAAAAACCTGCACTGGCCAGATGGAGCATGTATGACAGTCTGCACTTGGGCTGCTCTGTGACTCTGCTCTGTGCCCTCTGGGGGCTCCAGACGTGGTTTCCCCTCCCCCTTCCAGGAGGCCATTTGAGTCAAAGGGAAAGGGTCTGGCAAACTCACGTAACACAACTTCCATCTTTAGAAAGCTGGAGGTGAACATACATGCAGTAAAGTATCAGCTCGTGATAAGTGCTGCGAATAAAGATCTTGGGGTACGGAAGAGAGCCATGGAAGCAGTAATTCCCAGTCAGACGCCCAGGCAAGCCCCCTGTCTTTCCTCCTCCTGCACTCTTCCGGCTTGGAAAGATTTCCATGGGTTTCCTTGCCCCATTCATAGGTGCTAATGAGCAGCTGGGGGTTGGCTGAGCGGCTACTGGGATCAGAAGGGTTCCCCTGCACCCACTGCGTCTCTTGCTTCTGAAGTAGGCTCAGTTCCAGCCAAGGGCAGCAGGTGCAAAGCTCAGATCCTGATTAAGAGTAAGTATTCTCATTTGTCTACACAGCTGGAAACAGCTGGCTGGCCGAGTCTGTGGGCAGGAAGGGGCCGGCAGCTGCAGGACAGCAGGAGCAGCGGACAGGTGGGGGTAGGGTGCTGCCACAAACACATCTCATCTCTCCCTGGGCTTTGGGGCTGAAAACTTACCACCGGTTCCCCCTTTTTTTTTTTTTTTTTTTTTTTTTTGGTGCTGGGGATCAAACTCGGGTCCTTGTTCTTGCAAGGCAAGCACTTTAACCATTTAGCTAAATCCCCAGCCCGGTTCCCCTTTTTTGAAGATGCAATGACATCTCTAAATCTCTTCCTTCCCAAGGCAGATAATAACGGGGGGTGTTCTGACTTTCCATCTCAAAGGGAAGATCCAGTTCTTACCCGCTCTGTAAGGCCCCTCGTGGTCTGCAGCCCCCACTCCCGGGCTGGCTGCATAACTCTGGGGGCTCAGGACAAAGCCACCATTGGCCTGTTGCATTCCTGGGGTCTCTGGGGAGAGAGTCCTTGGTCTTTTTGTTTTGCCCTGATGATTGCTCTACCTGCAGTGCCCGGAGGCTATTGTTTTGTTATTGTTGTGGAATAAAGGTATGGTGTTTGTGCCATGACCTGGATTGGCTGGCGGGACCTCTGTGAACATTTATTAAGCTCTTACTGTGTGCCAGGCATTGGATTATGGCAGCAGTTCTCAACCCTGGCTGTCCATGAGACTCACCCCAGGATCTCTGAGAAATCCCAGTGCCTGGGTCCATCCTGAATCACTTACCTTATAATCTGGGGGGGACAGGAGAGGGAGCATTGGCTTTTTGAAGCTTCTCAGCTGATGCTGATGTGCCAGCAAGTTGAGGCCCAGAGGGCCAGCAGGCCACCTCACTAGGACTTGTTTTCACTGGCTATTGTGCACCAGGCTAATAATCTAGGCAGTTTGGTGACTGCTCAGATTCCCCACAACCATTTTCCAATTTTCTGAAGCAGGAAGTTGGGGAAGGGTGGGAGTGGTTACTCCGTGTATAGGATCTCAGGAAACACTGCTTACAGTCAAGTCTGAGAACTTGAGTTATCTTTATCTTGTTGAACTCTGTGATTGTGCCCATTTTGCAGACATGGAAAAAGAGTCTGAGAGAAATTGAGCAATTTGTTCAATATAACAAGGCAGGAAACTGGCAGAGTCAGGATTCCAACCCAAGACTTCTGAAGCCATGATCCCAGCTTCTCCATGAGCTTCTCTGCCTTTCTTATGTGACCCCAGTTTAAATGTGCTCCAGCGGATGGTTGTAAAAATAAAATAAAAATATGATTAAGGGAATGCACGTAATATTGTACATTTGGAAGGTGGATGAGGCTGTATTACCAGTTCCATGCTAAGGAAATAAGTCCGGTGGTGGAGGCTGACTCCAGCCCCTGGTTGGGCCAGGATTCCATATCTGGCCATTTCCCCCATTAGCAAGTGAATCACTAGACACCTGGGGTATCCTGGAATCCATGAGAGTCCGCAAAGTGATGATGAAAAACTGAGCGAGTCAGCGAGAGACTAAACGGGCTTCTGCGTGCACCTACCCGTTTCGCCCGTTTATTTTTCAACTGGAGGCGTGACCACAAGAGGGCGATATCGGACAAGAGAAGCAAGGACGCTTTGCTGCTGTTTCTAGGACTAGACAAAATGGGTTTGGGGCTGTGTGTTTAAATCAAAAAGGGACTGTCTAATTATCAGAGCGATTAAAGTCAGCGCGGCCTTTCCCTGAGCTGGCAGGGTTATGGGAACCTTCCCTGAGCCACACTGACCTGAGAGGCCACTTGGATTTTTCTAGCTGTAAAACCAACAACAGATAGAGAAGAGAAAATCTTGGTCGGTGTGGAAAGTGGATGTTTGTAGGTAACAGATTTTTTTTTTTTTTTAAAGGAAATTTTGTAGCTCCCAAGACTTTTACAACATTGATGGGAGTTAATGTTTCGAGAAATGGTTTTATGATGAAGTCGTATGCTGAATTAATTTTCCATAAATAAAACCATACATTTTCACAGATAGTTTTCCTGCCCTATCATGGGGGTGTGAGCTCTTTGCGAGTGTTCATGTTCTTCCTGCCCTCCTCCTCCTCCACGTCTTCTCTCCATGGGCCCTGGGGTAGGACTGACCTGGGCTTGAATCTGGGGTGGGTTTGTTTGACACAGGGTTTCACAGTGTAGTTCAGGCTGCCCTTGAACTCACTATGTAACCCAGGCTGGCCTTGAACTCATGGCGATCCTCCTGGATCAGCCTCCCGAATGCCGTGATGGCAGGCATGCACCACCATGCCCAGCTTTGAGAAGCAGGTATCTGGAGTTCCTTTCTAGTTCCTTCCCTCCTGCTTAGCTTTTCTGCTTCCCCATTAGGCACCAGAGTTATAGTGTCAAGACAATAGGTCCACCACCTTTAGTGAGAATTCACCAGCAGCAACTCCTGGGGGCCACCACTAACCCCAAGGTTTGCCTTTCGGAAGGTAGCTGATCTGGCGATGGCCCCAAAGGAATGAATTTCAAACGGCAACCTTTTCAGATACAACATCTGCTTAGAGTCGTGAGCGTGCAAATGGTGATGATAAATAACAAGTGCACAAGATGCGCTGAGCAGGGCGCTAAAAGTTTTATACACACTGTCTCCTTCAATTCACACCACAAACCCTGGGAGGTGTTTTTATGTCCTTTCTACAGGCGAGAAAATGGACGGACGGTCTGAGAACTTAGTAATGCCACTGATGTCACACAGCTAAGCTAGAGTCAACCCCAGGGGGGACTTTGAAGTTTACCCCTGAAAAGAGAGCTGGGAATAAAATGTGTGCACTGGTCACTTTGTGCCGGGGTGACTCCCATAGAAAGTGTGCGTGTGGGAGAGGCTGAGAGGAATGGGATGCCACCTGTCACAGAGAGACCTAGAGACATTTGGCAGTGGGGTCGCCTGAGGAGGGGGCTGAGGACTCCTTAGGCAGGCAGAGGCGAGGAAGGAGAAGGGCATCGTGGGACCCACCAAGAGCAAAGGCAAAGGGGCTGGAAGACGCAGTGCTTGTGGGAAGGGAGGGTGTGTGATGACTGCATTCTGCAAAGGGGGAAACGGAAACGGAGGTGACATGCCTGGCCCAGGTCCCGCAGCTGAGTGGCAGGGCTGACTGCAGAGGCTCTGCGCTCTTATCTCAGTCGCTGCAAGAGACTGTGGTTCATGGGAGGACCGCGGGCCAAGCCAGCCAAGCAGCTGCACTCTCAGCCCGGCAGGGCTGTTTCTCCACCAGAAATGCAGGTGTGGGGCAGAGGGCGGACTAGAGGGGAACTGAACAATTTTCCAATTCTAAGACATCGACAGAAAACTCTGTGCACCGTACCTGGCTCTTCTTCTCCCTAGTGACTTGGGATCAGGTTGCTGCCCTACATTCTTTTACATTTCCTAGTCTCTCTCACTAACCATGTGCCAGACCTGTAAACCACAGCAAGACACCAAGAGCCTGGATCAGAAACTCCTGGGTCACACAGCAAGCAAGAGGCTGATGCGGGATTGGAGCCCGCCTGCGCCACCGGCCACTGTCCTGTTCTCTGGCCTGGTCTTCTCATCCTGCCTCTTACGCCAGCCCCATAGGCAGCCGGTGTGAGGGGAGGTTCAGGAGTCTGGGCCGCCAGCCCAACAGGTGATCAGTGGAGCCTGACTTCCCTGTTGCCTCACATCCTCCCACCCTCAGAGCGGCCAGGCCACCACCGCTCCTCCAGCCTGTCCCCAGGTGGCACTGTGGAGAGACCCTGAGTGTCCCTGGTACCGCCACAGCCAAGGTCCTGGCCTCAGACTCTCATGATGTGAGAATGTCCGTCTGTGGAGAAAAGGGTGCCCGACTTTGGTGGGTTTGTTTATTTGGGTCACAAGACCCACAGAGGCGTGGCTGGTCCCATATCTGTGACCCCTGCCTGGTCCTGGAGGGACATGCGTAGGGCTTGGGGCAGCATCTGTAGACAGTGCGGGCCTTGCCGTGAGCAGAGAAAGGAAAGGTGCAAGGGGAGTTGAGGGGTCCCCTGCCAGGGAGTGTGCTGGACTGACTGTGGTCAACTTGAGTGGGAACCCCCAGCTGGCCTGAGTCAGTGCGGTTCTGGGTGTAGAGGATCCACCTGGGCCTTGTTGCTGACACAGCATAAAGGAGAACGGGAGCAGAGGAGAGGGGCGGGTGTTTCCTGGGAGAAGCTCTGTTCTTGCAGGAGGAGCTCGGGGCCCTGCTGTCGTCAAGGATGGCTGCTGTTCGCTTTGGCGAGCTCTGGTGTTCATCTCCGCTGTGAGTGTTGTTCCCTGATTCTACTCTAAATTTCTTCAGCCTTTTAGCGCGGGTATGGACGTACATGGGACAGTGCCGTGGGCTCCCAGCCCTCTGTTGGATCTTTGGGGTCTCCAGTGCACAGATAGATGTCCTATGCTCTTCCTGTATTGGGCTTGCGTGTGTAAATGTTGTAATGTGTAAATGTCCTGTATTAAATCTGCTCTCTTGCAAACCGTTGGCTCCAGAAAAGTAACTAATACAGAAATTGGTACCAGAGAAGTGGTGTCCTTGCTGTCATGTTGCCTGGCCACGTGGCTTAACAGGCTTTGGAATTAATTTGGAAAGGTTTTGAGAGAGAGGCCAAAGAGGCAGCCCTGGAACGCTCTAAACTTATATCGAGACTCTGGCCAGAGCCTGGGAAACCAGAGTAAATGATGGAAATGCTGCCGGTTAGGACGAGGCTCGGGAGGCCTCTGTTGAAGAAACACTGCATGGCTGCTGGATCCCAGGCGGTGTATGTGTGCTTTGGCAGAGGTTGGTCTGCTTTTTGCTTGTGTTTGGAGATGTTGCCTGGGTGGAAGAAAAATTCCAGTGCAGTCTGGTGTCGGGACGGCAGCATAGTTGCTGTTGTGGGCTTTTGGCCGAATCTATACATATTGGAAATTGAGAGCAGAGACGCAGCAGGGTGACCTGGAGCTTTGGGCCAGAGGAGAGCTGTGGATTGCAAGGATGAACAAAGGAGAACATGGTTGTGTAGAACAAACAAGACAATGGAAAAATGACCTGAGGCCTTTTCCCAGAGGAAAGAGTGTATTTGGAGTGCATGAGATCCTTAGTATCTCTTAGTCTTGCCGTGCTCTGTTGTTAAAGTTAATGGAAACCAAAGGAGTTGTAAAATTTGAGGTCATATTTTTTAATGTGAATGCACTGTATTGGTATGTTGTGCTATGTAAACAAATTGAGAACAAGCAAGAGAGATAGTATGCAGTTGTTGTATATTTGTATGTATAGTTGTAGTTTTTGGACACCTGTTTGTAATCAGTGTTGAGAATCGTTTGACTAGTTGTTTCTGCTGTGGGGATTAGTGCAATAAGAATTGTACTGTTAATGTAAATCTGAATAGACCAAGGTATGTTGACGCTTTGCAAATCTGCCACTGGAGACTGTGCTTTAAAGAAATGTGTCTAGTTATCAAGTTGACCAGGCGTGGATTGTGGTGGACTTACTGCAGTCCACTTGAGCAGGAACGCCCAGCTGAGCTGAGTTGGTGGGGTTCTGGATGTAGAGGATCCACCTGAGGATCGTTGTTGCCACAACGTAAAGGAGAGCGGGAGTGGAAGATGGCTGCCCGCTCTTTCCTAGGAGAAGCTCTGCTGGGCCTGTTCTTGTTGGGAAGGAGCTGGGGGCCCTGCTGTCATCGGGGATGGCTGCTGTTTGCTTTGAGGGAGCTCTGGTCTGCATCTCCACTGTGAGTGTCGTACCCTGGCTCTAGTATAGATCTCTTCAGCCTTGTAGTGCAGGTGTGGATATACATGAGACAGTGCTGTGGGCTCCCAGCCCTTGGTTGCACGTTCCAGGTTTCTAGTGCATAGATAGACTTTCTGCACTCTTCCTGCATTTGGCTTGTGTGTGTGAGTGTTGTAATGTGTAAATGTTCTCTATGAAATTTCTAGAGTCAGTGGTTTGCAAAAGAGCAAAAGTAACTAATCCAGGAGGACCTGGGAATTATCAAGGCAGTGGCAAGAGTGGAGACTCATCTCCATATCTTTGTGGAGGAGGGAAGAAGGAACTGTGTGCATTTTCTCATTCATCTAAATGCATATCAGCATGCACACACCACATACCTGCTATGCACCAGGCTCTTTGGTAGGCAAAAGAGAAACAGCAGGGGATAGAACTGACAGAGTCCTTAGCCTCATCCTACTGGAAGGATGCAGGGTGCAGAAGGGATGAGCCAGTGAGCAAGCAGGTCAAAGATGTAAGTTAAATGATGTTTGCAAATGGGATGTGGATGAAAACAGACCGGGAAAGGGGGCAGAGGTGGAGTTGGTCTAAACATTGTTCTAGATCCAGATGCAAAAATTAAGTTGTTTTCCTTCTAAGTAAATGGTTCTTATTCAGAGAGCCCAGATTACTTCCTTCTAGGTAAAACCCAGGCGCGTTCCAGTCTCTTGCAGGGGAGATACAGAGCCAACAGACTTAGGAGGGAAGTTTTTTTCAGCTGCTTTTCAGCCAGTTCACTCCGAGCAGATGGGGCGGGGCGGGGGTTGTGCACGGATCTAAGGTCCTTGTAAGGAGGTGGTGGGTACAGCTCTTCATGAGAAGATCTCAGTGGTCAAGACCAGAGTGTTTACATGTTATGTTGGAGTGCTCTGGGCTTGCCCAGAGATGTCACAGTGCTGGGTGTTGTCCTGACTTTCACTGAAATAGCCAGGACTTTCGGGACTCAGTTTCCCAAGTGTGGCTCTTGCCTGCCATGGTGATCCGTGTTACATGCTCCCACGCTGCCTGGATTAAAATTGTATTGGAGCCTTCTATTTATGGTCCCCACACTGGTCTGTTTGGTAGTCTACTTATAAGGACACTAGCCATGTTGGATTAGAGCCCATCTTAATAAATTTATTTTAACTTACTTTTTCTTTAACCCTTTAGACTTCGGCACATGAGTTTTGGGGGACATAATCCAGTCTGTAATGAGTGGGCAGCGGCCGGATGAAGGCCCTAAAACTGCCGACGAGTGTGGGCCCTCTCTGGAGGGCAAGGGGAGCCCCTAGACTGGCCTTTGAGAGGGCCAAAACTCATGTACATTTCACTGAGCAGCCAGCGAGGGGAAAGCACTGGGGGAGACGGCGAGATGGGTTGGAAGCTGTTGCAATGCTCCACAGGAGATCTCTGGCAGAAGCAGAGAGCAGGAGGCAGAAATAGCAGGACATGCGACAGGTCATCTGTGGGGCGGCCAGAGGTTGTGTCCAAGGGAGCTGGATGGCTGGTCAGGGCTCCTGGGAGAATCATGGGAAGCTCCACTGGAAGCCTGGTCTGGCGAGGGAAGGAGATAAGTCCGGGTTGGGGTATATGCTGAATTCGAGGGGCCTGTGAGACATGCGTGGATGCAGGTCTCTAGTTTGCGTGGGGATTCATCTGTTCAGGACAGTAACAGCTGCCATAAGAATGAGTGAAGAGGAGGCTGGCTTTGGGTCTGCGTCTTTGGCAGACAGCCCCCAAGTCTCATTAACACTGGAGATGTGCGTGTATCAGGTGTTGGACACCTCTGCCCCTAGGAAGCCTGGCTAATGTTCCAGCCCACGCTCTCCTGAGGATCCTCTGGGGGACATGGGGGAGAGAGAACCTCGGGTCTCCTGGGTGTTTTTTCCTTCCTGAGACCTGAGGCCATTTAATCAGCTTTGGATAATGAGTCACTGGACCCCCACCTCTCAAGCTGAGTCAGCCAGAGTCCCCTCCGGGGAAGGACAGTGGAGGCAGCTCAGCGCTCACCTTGTTTTTCTGGAGGCAGAGAGCTGCAGTGTCCTGTCTGTAGTGGCATGAGTAATGATACCAGTGGCCCAGAAACCTTTACTGGACTTGAGGGTGTACGACGTGTAGTTTTGGTAATAGTAGCAGATTTGTCTTTAAAGAAAAGATGTCATTCTTGGGCCAGTTTTATAATAAGAACAGTTGACATTTATAGACTCCTCACCAGCTTCCGGACAACGCGCTAAGCGTTTCACCCACATTGTCTTAATTCATCTACATGGGCACTGCGGTGGGGAGACACTTGCCCCAGGGCGTGTGGTTTGTTGTCAGAGGGGCCAAGGTGTGGACCCCAGTGGGGGTGTCTCAAGACTCACACCATTAATCACCACTGCCCCGTGGCTGCCTCCATGGTTGCCATCAAGTGTGTTGGCTTGGGCTGGGGATTTAGCTCAGTGGTTAGAGTGCTTGCCTTGCAAGCATGAGTCCCTGAGTTTGATTCCCGGTACAAAAAAAAAAAAAAAATGTGTTGGCTCACGGAGGTGGCCTTGTGGTCAAACACACCTTTGGTTCATCCTACTCACTGGCGACGTGTTCCAGTTGCTTAATTCCCTGTATTTTAGTTTGTCTTCTCTCTTCTGTAAAATTGGGTAATTGCTCCTAGTAGGGCAGAATTGTGGGGTAAGTTTAATGGTAATGACTTACAGTGGCTGTGAGGCACATAGTTCCATGTCAGGAGCCCAGGAAGCACTTGTCACATATAGTATTCCCATGCCACGGGCCCTTCTTACTATATGGCCCTCTTTGCTTAATTACTTCATGGAGGGTTGCATTCAGGCTGCTCGCTCTGGGACCAGGATGCACCTTTGTAGCCACCTTGGCCAGCAGAGTGCATCAAACCTACTGTGATGTCGACTTCTGAGCCTTGGTGATGAACATGTCCTCCTGGCTCTCTCGCTCTGTCTCAGGACATGTGACAGGGAGCCAGGAGCTGACTGGTGAGAAGTCCGTTACCCTGTAGCTGCCATGCTGGACCGCACACAGGGAAGCCCCACAGAGTGAGCTCCAATGAACCTCAACTGGCCCAGCTCCCAGCCCTTGGAGGCTTCCCTTCCCAGGTACCAGACGGAGAGTGATGGAGACTCCTAGCTCCCCCTTTTCTTGTGTGTGCAGTGCTGGAGATCAAACTCAGGGCCTCATGCACACTAAGGATGTGGTCTGTCACCCAGCCCAGCCCAGCCCCATCCTGGAGCCATCTCAGCCAATGCCAAGTGGAGAAGAGATGAGCTCTTCTCACCAAGCCCTGCCCAGGTTGCAGATGTATGAAGAAGTTGTTTTAAGCCACTTTGTCTTGAGATAGTTCACAAATGCACTGCTAAGGCAAACAGGCGTAATGAGAAGAGATGCAAGATTCCAGGTCATGTAGCTCGTTAGGGGCAGAGCAAAAAGGTGCATACTTTGCATTCAAAGCCTGCTTTTTCCACATGCTGACTGTGTGAAATTTGGCAAGCTACTTAACCTCTCTGGGCCTCAATTCTGTCATCTGTCTGATGGGGATAAAAGTGGTGACTCTACACAAGCTTGTAGCGAAGACTCAATCAGATGTTTCCTTACTGGTACACAGGAGGAAGCCAGTGAGTGGCTAAGTTGGGGTTTTGGTTCAAATAGTCTGATCTCTGGCCACACGCTGGTGAACACAAGTCCAAGATGTTCTCATCAATCCCCCCAAAAGGGCCAAGTGGCAACCCCCCACTTATTCTCACTGTTCCCCACAGGGCGGGATTTTGAGTCCTTCCTGGTCACTTTCTCTGTCCTGTGCCAGGTCGCGTGGTGCTCTGGACGACAGGCTGCACCGTCACGCCTTTCTTACGCGTGCAGCCCAAGATTACATTGGCTGCTCTGGCAGTGACTTCACCCTGTTGCCTCACTGAGCTGGCAGTCAAAACCCTCAGCGTTTTTAGCACATGTGCTTGCATCCAGCCGCATTCCTTCCTTCTGGGAGTGGTAGCATTGGAGGCTTTAAAGATCATTTTACAGAATCATCTAGCTCATGTGCCTTTGATTGTTGTCGTGCTTGCTGAGGAAGGAACCCCAGTGAGCTCCTCTCTTGGGTTCCCAAGACCCCCTGGATTCTGTAAATACATGCTCCTTCCCTTTTTAGGTTAGTTCGAATGGCTTACAGGTACTTGCAACAGAAAAGTGTGAATGGACGGACGTCTCAGTGGTATGCACCTAGAGGTGGGGCAGGGAGGCCCCGGTAGCATGCAGAGAAAGCTGCCGTAAGTGGCTTGTGCCATGTGCCTGCACCACCCTAAGTCCCCGCCTCAAAATGCAGTGGATCTTGATTCTCTTTGCTGAGTCTGAATAAGGTTAGGGTTAGGGTTAGCTGCAAGCCAAGTAGGTCAGAGCAGGGGACAGAATGCAGAGAAGAGAACAGAGACGATTTTCTAAGAGGTCATAATTAATTATGGCATAATTAATTGGGCTTTTGCAGATTGTTGGGGTGGCTTCTGCTCTCCCCGAGTGTATTGCCATTTACCTGATGCTTTTCCAGCTTGCCAGTAAGGATGAAATGTTGTCATCGTGTCTAATTTCTTGCTGAACTACAAATTTTCTAAGGGGCCACATCACTTGATCTTGCTAGCCTGGCAGTTCCATGTTTGGTGGCCAAGTGGTCATTGAGCAGTCAGTGGGCCCCACAGCAGGTGAGTGGGTTAGAGTGGACTGAACACAGTCCCAGGGCCTTCGGTCATCATTTGGCAGTCAGCAGTGAGCTTCTACCTCCCTTGGGAGGGGTTTCCACCAGGAGCCTCACGCTGGGCAACAAAAGGCACAAAGTCAAACGGACCCTGATGTGTCTATAGTTCTCTGCAAAGCGCTTGAGGGATGTGGAAGAACAGGGCTGACTCGAGCAGAGGCTGGGCCGTCTCTGGATGCTTTTCCACCTTGGCCTGGACTCCTCCAGATTATGTCCTAATTGAGCTCCATTCTCCCCTCCCCCACCCAACTCCCCAGCCTGGGGACACTTTTCGGTCCATTCTTGGAAT
>PVJO010007611.1:64066-80813 GCA_004026905.1 Hystrix cristata
CTCTCTCTCTTCTTTTACCGCTTCGGTGGACGTATCGTGTGAGATCTGGATCTCCAGCCCCGCCTATAGCCCACCTGGTGCCTGTGCATCACTTAGAAATGCTGTCCCTTCACTGAAATGTTTTAACTACCATCTTCCAGGGAACTGTATTAAAAACGCACAGATGAGCAAGGACCAAAGCTATTAGCTGGACCATGGCACATTTGCATGCATGACTTCAAGGATGCCCTGGAACTGGGCGTTTGCTTCTCTTCAGAAGCTGCCAGTAGGCAAGAAGCAACATTATTGAACCTCAGTCTGCAAACAGTAGGTAGTGTCTGCTTTCCTGAGGTTCAGTCAGCTCCTGTTAGGGGGCAGGACATGGTGTTACAAGGATATATTAGGGAAATGGCTTTGTATGTTGGGCCAGCACCCCACAATGCTCATGTAGAAGACTGAATCATATGAATGTTAGGGTATTTCTTTGTCACACCTTCCAATTTTAGTGTATCACTTAAGCATTGAATTAAGAAAGCTGAGGATAAAAATTCTTTTGCAGGACTAAGCTGGGAGTTTCTTTTGGGAATAACTGCCCTGCAGGGTCACTAAACACATCATTGTCTGGTACTGCTGCTTAAAATTGTAGGTATCAGTGTAAATACCCCTTACTTGGTAAAACCTACTCCCCCATAGAAAACATGGTTCTCTCAAAGAAGGTAAATGAGGAGGGCGCTTCCCAAGGTGTGGGTGCAGTCAGGGAACATAACAAGGGAACTGATGACCCACTACAGCTAGCAGGAGCTGGGAGCCCTAACCCCTGCTGGGCTGCATAGGCAGGGGAAGGAGCAGGTACTAGGGCACAGACAAAGTAGGAGTAGTTGTAGGGATTGTACAAGAGGTTACCTGGTAGGATCTGTGGCCTTTGGCAGACAGATACAGCGTTCATTACAGAGGGAACCAGGCAAAAAAATACTTTAGCATCATTCTTTCCCTCCTCTCCATTTTTCTGCCGCTGCCTTGATGGCTGAATCTAACTAGAAGCCAGACAATATGAGATCCTGTTTTAGATCAATAAAAGCTGTCCTTCCGGGGACTCAGAGGAGGATTTTAACAGGTGGAAAGTATGTCCGGAAGGAACAAATAGAAAACATCTAGCACATCCCAAAGTATGTCCCTCGGCCGCACACTTTCCCAGAGCACTGCGCTTTCCCGTTGTAAGTCTCCTTCTGATGAGCTGTGTTTGCTGCGACATTAAGCACACAGAGAGTATCGACCTCTCCGTGGCAAATGCTATGCCTGACTTGTCTGTTGCTCTTTTCCTGGTGCCTACCACTGTGTGTGGACCCTGATGCTGTGTCCTAGAACTGGGAACAAGAATGACTGTATATGTCTGGTGTCCCTTCGTGCCATCCTTCTGGAGGACTTTGGGGCAAGTAAACCTCCCCGTACCCTGCAGGGGCAAAAAGGGGACTATCTGGTGAATGAACATTCACAGTTGACTGAATGGATGAATCCCAAGGTTAGGCTATTTTGAAAATACCTAACTCTTCATTCCATGATGCCGGGTTCATGTCCAGATTCACCCTCAAATTCATTACATTCAGCAAGACCCGTTTTTTTTTCTGAGGGTCATGTTAACATTTATACCGTTTGTTCTCTTGTACCACGTGTCTATAGCATCTTGGTCTAGCAGTGTCCCCTTCATTTCCTGACAAACAACTGGGAGTTTTTGTCACTTGCTCAGCGGTAAGTTATGACTTTCAAGACTCTTCCAGGGAACTTTCCTCTCAAAGCCGTGGATGGAACGTGACTTTCTTTTCTCTGCACGTTTTCCTCTTTTTCTTACACTAAGCCCAGAGAGTATTTGTTGCTTGCATTCAAAGGAAGTACACACACACTTTGTAGATACACTGCTTAAGCTCCATTGCTAACTCTGATACTTCTTAGCAGTGTGACCTTATACAAGTTACCTATCCTCTCTTTGCCTCAGTTTCCTGATCTTCAGAATGGGAAGATTAGGCAAAATAAACTAATGCGAATACTTTGAAAACAGTGCCTAGAACATGGTGACCAATATAATATCATCAGGTCTCAACCATCCAAGAAACTTGGAGGGGAAATGAGAGGATTCCACTTTTTAAAACAAAAGAGAAAAAAATCACAAGTTATGGAATGCCCTGGAATGTGCAGTTTCTCAGGGTCTGCTCACATCTGCCTGCCTGCGCACTGATGTAGGGTAGGCGCAGAGAACTGATCTGGAGCTGCTTGTAGAGGGGTGTTCAAAAATGAGCTGCTGCCTTTTCATTTTTTAAGAAAATCCAGAGGCCAGTGGCTGTATCTGGTGTTCTTCTGGCCTTTTCTGGGAAAGTTCATGAGTTCTTGGCCCCAAATGAGCTTAGTTCTCCTCAGCTTCCCACAAGGAAATTAAATTTTCAGGTCCTGAACAAAAGCTTAGTTATCACTAATGTAATCATTGGCGCTGTCACTGCAGGTCTGAAGGCGCTGGAAGGGAGAATGGAATTTGACAGCAAAGAATAATAGCTGTCCTCTGCCCTCCTTTCCAGCGCTTGAACATGCTCTTCCACACATGTGCACAATGTGACACACACTCTCAAGAATGGGCTTGCACAACTACACACGTCCATGTACAAGCAGATGGCTTTCCCACGGATGATTTTTATCCTGAGGCATTTTTAAAAAATTTAACTCATCCATCCTTTTGGGGGCACCTACTTAGCCAGAGCTCAGAACTGGGGAAAGGGGAAGCGGGGGGTGTTATGGGCATGATTGTGTTCTGTTGCTGCCTTCCAGGCAATTCTGGAACAATGTCCTGGGGGAGATGGTCCTACCAACATCTAATAAAAGGCTGTAAAAAGGGCTACCAGAGATACTTATAAGTTGCTAAAGGAAGGCTGCTTGCTTGCTTGCTTTCTGTGGCTTTCAGTTTACTTTTCGTATTAACTAGCCTTGTTCTGCACTAGTCTGGATTTGCATTTTAAATTTGCTACTTGTGAATAGTGATACTCTGTCTCCCAGTCTTGTACATAAGGTATTCATATCCCTACCCTGCATGTGCTAAGACAGTGCTCTGCTGCAAACCACAGAGGTCAGGGGCCAGCGGCTTAGCCCAGCAGGACCTCATTTTTGTCTTGTAAAGAGCAGCTCAGAGTGGGAAGTCCAGGGTTTGCATCATTCAAGGGCAAGGCCTTCTTCCATCTTCCTGGCTGGGCATCCATGGCTGCTTGAATTGCAGGCAGAATGGCAGGAGTTGAAGACACGAACCAGCTACATCTGTTTCTCTTTGAAGAACTTTCTAGAAAGTCCCACTTAGTGACTACCCCTTGCACCTCACTGGTCATAACCCTGCCAAGATGACTAGTCATATCTACAAAGGAAGCCAAGATACTGGATATTTTAACTGCACATACTGTTTTTCTCAAGCAAAACCTCGCTCTCCTGGTGAAGGAAGAAGGGGAGAACCCAGAAGTACCTGGCACACTATGTTGGGGGGCCGTCGATAACATTTCCTGAGATAATTCATGTCAAACTCTTGGCTTAATGTCCAACGCTGCTAACTGTCAGTATTAGCAGAGACTCCAGTATCTTCTCTGAGGATCCCCCACCAAGGTGGCAAATGGAGACACGGTCTCCTCAGGGCTCTGGGACTGCCCCTTTCATGGTCACCTCCTGCCTGGATCTGACTCACGCCCCATGACTCAGGCAATCTCATCTCTCCAGAAAGTCACTCCTCACTGCTGTGGTTTTCAAAAGCATCACCTGCTGTTCTGAAAACGTGTAGCATGAAATGACTCTCATTCAAAAGCGACTTAATATACGCTTCCCGTTATGAATAAGTCTGTATCTGTTTCTTCTCCCAACCTGGTTACAAATTTCTTGAGGGGAGAAGTTGCATTCTATTCCTTCATCCCTGCCTCAAACCTTTGAGTACTGGTTCTTATACATAGTAGATGCCCATGATGAATAGAATACGGGTTGTTCTGAGGGAGTCAGCTTTTTAAAAATACTGACAGTAGGGCTAGAAATGTGGTATGCTAGGGATTTGTTCCCATTTGTGCAATAATGGATCGTATTTTGGAGGACCCTTATCCTATCTATGTTGGTTTTCAAAGCTAAGGTAGCCAAGGTGATACCTAGTAAACACACAGCACGGTGACCCTCAGAACAAAGAAAGATAAAAAGTGAGGCTCAGAATGCCTATTTGGACTCCCCCAGATGAGCACCCGCTGAATGCTAGGCACAGTTCCGAGTGTGGCTTTCCTGCTTCTGTGTTATTTCTGCTTCACCCCATCTTTCCCCACTTTCTTCAGATTTTAGCCCAAGGGGACTTCTCTGGGCCCATCTACTTTAAAACCTCCTCTAAACCCAATTCAGCCACTTGCTTTGTAGAAGAACCCTGTCAAATAATTACGGAGCAAGTCTGTGAAGCAGGACTTCTGTGGATGGGGAAGCCCTACACTTAACTGTGCCTCTTCTAGCCAGTGCACATCCTGGTCCCTTTGGGTCCCCAAATGAACTACCAGCACCCCTTCCCCCTTATGCAGTGGAATGGAAAGGATTTGTCTTCAGGTAGATTCAATCTCATTCTTCAAAATGAATGAATTCAGCCAAGAATTTTTGGGCTCCTGTTACATGGACAGAACTGCTGGTGCAGATGACAACACAGCCATATATGGGTTCTCTCTCTCTCTCTCTCTCTCTCTCTTTCTCTCTCTCTCACACGCACTTTTTCTTTCTTTCTTTCTTTTTGCATTTGTACTTTTGGGATTGAACCCAGAGCTTTGTGCATGGCAGGCAAGCCCTCTACCACTAAGCTACATCCCCAACCATACGAACAAATTAATTGATTAAATATTTATTAGACTAATTAACGAGGAAAACTTCACCTTCATGAGACTGATGGGAACACTTTCCGTGTGCTTGGCCCCTTGCTGAATGCCTTGGATACCCTTCACCCATGAGACCTTTGAGAATCATCCTTTGCTTCTCTTTACCTCCTGCTTCGTGTTAAACTCATGAGGGAGTGGGGGAGTCTGGACATCTAAAACTGGGGCCTCGTATTCCGGGAAGAGACCGCTTGTCTGTTGGGAGGCCTCATGCCATAGCTGGGTGGCTTCAGCAGAGAGTAATGGTGGTATTTGTAGATGGAGAGGACCAGGAGATAGTTCCCCCACACCCTCCCCTGGAGTTTCCCTCAGGTCCAGGGCACAGATGGGCTCTCCAAAAATCCCTGTGCCTCTTGGCAGAAAAGAAGAAGGTAGTTAAAATGCCAGAGCTTCACATAGAAGCTTCATACAGAAGAGAGAAAGCTGAGGTTCAGAGAGAAGACACAGCAGGCGTCAGAGAAGACAGGGACAAGGAGAGGCTGGATTGTGGGGAGGACAAACTACATTTGTAGTCCCACGGTTACATCACTAGTGGACACTTTAAAAGTGGGTGTGACAAGGAAGTAAGCCAGTCCCCTGGCCTGAAAAGACGATGTAAGTCAGTGGAGGCCAGCCTTGACATTGGGTGACACCTCTGTCAGGCAGGACAGTGGCTGTTACCTGGGGTGGGCGACTTCCCATCAGGTACGAAGGTAGAAGCTGTGCAGAACTTAGCTTTCCTCCTGGGAGGGAGAGAACTTTCAGTGCAGTTGAATAAAAGTCCCAGAGAGAAGGGCTTCACTCAAAGAAGTAGAAGTGCTAACTTGAAATAAAAAATGAAATTTTTTGTTTTGTTGTGTTCTTTTAATTTTCCTTTTGCAGAAACAGTGGTCCCAGAATTGTGACTCAATTTTTTTTTTTTAATCTACAACTGGAGTTTAGGCAAAAACATCCGTGAATATTTCTATTTCCAGTCTTCTACCCACGGCTTGCTTCGCAGTGAACCTCCTAATATTCTGAAGGGCCGACCACAGTGGATATTAAACCTATGAATAATGGCTGAGGCTTCATCTTCAGACTCGCATTTTCCCGGAGGGAAAGAGTATTTCTATTCATCTTTTAATCAGTAGAGAAGCCAGAGTATGACTTACCTCAGAGCTGAGGAGGAGGTCATGATACCCTTGACTAGAGTCCCTGGATGTGTGGTCCCGGCAGCCCCGTGAGGAGTGCTGGGAAGGGACATGGTAGTTGGGTGGACGGGGCTTCTTCCTGTCAGTCCCCCATCATTACCCAGCCCCAGGTTCCGGTTTAGACATTCAGCATCCGTCTCAGACACCCACTCCCAGATTCACACACTCACACACAAAGCCCTGCCTCCTCAGGGCTGGGTTGACCTTTGCCGAGAGGCCTTTGCCTCTTGCAAATACACAAAGAAGAAGGAATTATGGAAAAAACACAAACAAAAACGTGACTCTGGTAACACTATGGTGACAGACCGGGGGAGGAGGGGAAGATAGGGGCAAAACAGAATTTTTTTTTTTTTTGCAACACAGAATTTTTAAAGCAGTGAAACTACTCCATGATAGCGCATTGATGAAGATACATGTCATTAGACATTTCTTCCACCTATGAAATGTACAACTCTGAGCGTGAGCTCTAATATAACTGTGGACTTGGGTAGAAATGGTATACAAATAAATATGTATATCATCAGGTGTAATAAGTGTCCCATTCTGGTGGGGAATGTTGATAATGGGGGAAACTGTACAAATGTGGGGGCAGAGGCGTTTTTGGTTTTCTCTGTACTTTTCTCTCAGTTTTGCTGTGGACCTAAAATTGCTCTAAAAAAGTTTCTAAACTACAGCCTCAACAACAACAATCCCTCCCCCACCACCTAGTCTAAAGGGAGAAGTAGGGGGCAACTTCCTCTTTGCCCAATTCCTTTCACGCCAAATGTTGTTGCTGAGGACTCAAAATGGAGCAATCCCCAGTGTGTGCATTCAGCTTATCGAAATTCAATATACTGACTTAGAAACCAGATCAATTAAGTGGTGATTACTCACTTTACCGGCAACTGCATTTCTTCAACCCAAGATCCTCTCAGCAGCAATTCTCTAGTGCATCTAGGAATTTGCTTATTGATGACAGTTCAGAGCCATTAGTGCTATAGGTCTGAAGGAAGTAAAGAACAAAGATGAAGAACCTTTGAAATCATATATATCAGAAAGTAAACAGGATTCCTTTACCAAATTCAATTCATGCACAATATTGCATGACATTATGTATAAAATACTAACCTTTGCAAAGACCTAACATGTATCACTGTACGCTGAAGCAAATGGTTTATCTGCATGAATTCTCATCAGCCGTCATAGATATTCTGCTTTTTTTTAATTGAAGAGTAAACTGAGGCCCCAGATACGAAATAAACGTGTCAAAGTCACAGGTGTTTCAAATTCACATTACTGCACTAGCCGCTGGGTCGTAACTGTCATTGTTTTCCCTTCTGGTGTGCAGCACAGGGGTTAATCAGCATTCCCTCCTCTACTTGAAAAATGTTCTTTAAAAAGGAAACTATTTTTGGATAGAGTAAATTAAACAGTAAACATGAGTCTCACTGTTAGTTTATTTTCACTGAGTGCACACCCTCCTCCAACCATAATTCATCTGGGATGTGAGCTGGAACTCATTAGAAGTCACTGAGCCTGGGGGAAAAGATAAAACCACGATTAAAGACATCTGAGCCCTGTAGGACAATGTATTATCTTGGATTTCAGTTTTTAATGGGAGACACTAATTCACACAAGAAGTCCCCGGGGCAAGCAAATCATGCCTTACAATTGTTGTAGGCCTCTGGAGTCTCTGAGCATGAACTGCTCCTGGGCTGGGCTGGGCATCAGGTCTGCACAGAGGTGCCAGGCCCAGGACCTCCTCAGGACTTCGATCGGCCTGGCCTTGTGAGGATGATCTCTTGCCATAAAACAGAACGTGGTTCCAAATAGTCCCTCATGAGTTGGCTTTTTAATGGTGTTTTTGAGTATAAGGTTCTTCTATTCATGCCAATGGGAAGGTGAAGGCTTGGCCCAGAAGATCAGGTTCAAAGCATTGAAGTAGGTAGCCAGTGGCAGAGAGGAGAGTGTGGTTATTCTGAGAGCCAAATCCTCCTGTTTGCAAAGTGTGAAAAACTGATGCGTGGTGGGGCTGTGGTGTCTTGACTATAAAAACGAGGACACAGTCTTTGAGGTCCCTTCACATCTTATGATACGGTTAGAAAGGCAGAATGGGGAAAGGCAACCTGTAGCTCAAGTCTCTCCTACATGTGGGATGTTGGAATTGTAATCACAATGCCAGCGGAAAGAGTGGCGATCGTTTACCAAATGCCAGATACTATGGCCAGTGCATCAAGTACTGGGGGAGACAATGAAGCAGGCATAGCCAAGATCTCTGCTACGTAGCGGAGGGAGCTGAACCACAGAAAGACAAAGTAGCTCACCCAAAATCACAAAGAGCTTGGGGTTTTGGATCCAGGTAGTGTAATTTTAGTACTTAAACTAAAGTGTGGCTTGGATGTGTTTTGGGTGTCCCCTCCAAAATTTCTTGAGGTGGAAGTTTGGTTCCCAACACTGTAGTATGAGGCAGTGGACTTTAAAGAGGAGGGCCCAGTGGAAGATGATTAAGTCTTCAGGGATGTGATCTTTGGAAGGAATTCACGTAGTTCTTTGTGACCTCAGTTTCCAAGCAAGCACATTGTTATCAAAAGAGCAAGCCTGGCCCCCGAATTTCTCTTGTTGCCCACATAGCAGTGTGACTGCTCTTGTGAGTTCCCACCATGGAGCCACCTGCCATGTTTGATGTAGCCAGAAGGCCCTCATCAGAGGCCCAACACACTGGGCCACCCAGTCTTTGGGCTTCCAAAACTATGAGCTATATAAACTTTTCTTCTTGCATTTCCCTGCCTCAGTTATTTCATT
This sequence comes from Hystrix cristata, assembly GCA_004026905.1. Taxonomy (NCBI): domain Eukaryota; kingdom Metazoa; phylum Chordata; class Mammalia; order Rodentia; family Hystricidae; genus Hystrix; species Hystrix cristata. The sequence goes on from PVJO010007611.1 coordinate 72,900, forward strand.
GTAGTAGTAAAAGATGGATGGAGGCACACTCCTAAAGACTATAATAATCATCTGTAAGATGGAAATAATTACATATCTACCTCACAGGGTCACAGTCAAGATGAAATGATATCATAAATGAAAATGCTTAGCATAGGTAGTTCCTGGCCCACAGTGAGAGCTTGTTAAATAAATTGAGTTTCTTTAGCTTGGGGAAGCTAATGTAAATAGACTGAATTATTGCCCTCAAATATTGAAAAAAAAAGTTAATGATTCATTTATGTTTGATGAGTATGGAGCCTCTACAAAGACAGATAGGGCTTTGTATCATTCTTAAGTGCATAGCCCAAGAAAAGAACATAATTTAAATAGAGATTTAGACATCAAAATAACCTGACCTTCATACTGCATATAAAATTTCAGAATAAATTATTTCAATTAGCTGTGAAGGTTAAATTCGTGATGTTTAAATAGAGAATTACTACCTGAAGACTGCCCTGTAGAATTTTGCAGATTGTGTAGAATATCAAAGCAGAGGCTGCCATTTGTGCCATAGTATACGTAAATGGTGCTCTCTGAGTTGAATAATAAGTGGCCTGTGTGGCCCTTGGTGCAAGTCCTGCCTGATATATGATAAGGACTCGAACAGTGTTAAAATCTATTGATATTGCTCTTCTACTTGTAATTATAATGTTACCCTAAATCTAAATAGGTAAAGTTAGAAACTGAAGTTGAAGAAAAGGAAAATTTGAGCCTGAATTAACCTTAGATACTAGGACACATAGTAACCAATGAGCAAGTCTTTTTCTTGAGCAAGTTCTCTGTATTGTTCCCAATCTAGGCAGATTTTAAAACACAGCCACTGAGGAATATCTACTGTAGTTGCAAGGGCGGGACTTACACTTGGAAAACAGATGAGGGTCTCTTGCTTTCTATCCTTTGTACATGCTCTTCCCTCCCCTGGAACGCAATTGATCACCAGCTCTCTCTCCTACCTTAGCCTGGTGAATCAATATTCCTCCTGCTATGTCAGATTAATTGTTCCCTGACCTCAAATTTTAGGTGACATTGTTAACACCAAATGCTTTCATTATCTCCATCATAATAAAAATGTTCCATTGAAATATGTCAATCTTTTGTGAGGCTTCCCCACTCAGTCATAAGCTCCATGAAAGCAGGGATCATGTCCGTTGGTTTCGTGAATACACCTCTGTGTGTGGTGCCCGACACAATGTAGGCGTGTGCAGGGTGAACAAATACGCTTCACTTAGAAGCCGTTCAGTTGCAACAGATGTAATTTGGTTTAATTTGTTTTAAATGTATAGATTTTATAGTTGAAAACCTCAGAGGCTGAGCTGATTTCCAGGAGTGGCTTGATCTGGGAGCTTCGGATGATGGCATTAGTATCTTTCAGATCTGCCTTTCCTAGTGTTGGCTTCATTTCCAGGTTTCTTTTGGTGTTCTTGGCACCTCTAGATTCTAATTAAACTCAGCAACAAAGAATAGGTGCTTTTCCCCACTAGTTCCACCAAATATCTCATTCTCCCAGGTCACATGTCCGTCCCTGAAAGAATCTCTGTGGCTAAGGGCAGGACTGAAGTGAGAGCTTCCTCTCCTAAAGCACATGTAGGTTAACATAGTCTGACAGTGACGGAGGTAGTGATTTCCAAGGAGAAATTTGGGATAATATATTAGAAGAGGTATAAACAGGTGCTGGACCACTAAGCAATAGATATTCACTGTAGAACGAATAAACAAATGAATGACCCATATAGATAATAAGATTAGGACAGGGAAGAAGGTGTCTAATGGATTAGGGCAGGGCAAGATAATGGCTCCTCAGTGATACCACAATCTCTGGAATTTGTGAATCTGTCACCTTACATAGCAAAGAGGAATTTAGGTTGCACATTGAATTACGGTTGCTAATCAGTTGACTGTGAAATAAGATTACCCAGGTGGACTCATTGCAATCACAAAGTTTTAAGAGGAAGTAGGGCCAGAAGAGAGGGTCGGAGTGATGCTGTGTGACAAGGACTCAAACCAGCGCTCCTGTCCTTGATGATGGAGAAAGGAGATGAGAACCAAGAGATCCAGGCATCCCCTAAAAGCTAGAAAAAGAAGGAAATGGATTCTGTGCTAGCGCACAGTAACTCTGTCTGCCTTGGGTTTTGCTCAGTGAGACCCATTTTGGACTTCTGACCTATAGAACTGTAAGATAATAAATTTATGTTGTTTTAAGCCACTGTTGTGGTAGTTATAGCAATAATCAAAACTGATGAATTTCAAGCAAGATAACAGACAGCACTTATAAAACGAATGAATGATGAATGACACAGAGCCATAAAATGAGGTCAGAGGTAAAGAGAGGAGTGCCATAGAGTTCTAAGGAAGGACAGATCTTGGATGGTGTAGTGAAGAAACCGTTCTTGGAGGAGGTGGCGTTGTAGCTGGGGTATTTTATGAGCGTCACAGAAGGAGATGGATTTTTGGCTGAGAACAGTGGAATGTTCAAAGGCAGGAATGAGCAGACATATTGAAAACTCCACTGAAATGGCAGGCTGTGATCAAAGAAAAGTACAAGATGGGGCTGGGTAGAAAAGACAGGGAACTGATAAGCTTCTGCAAATCTTATTGAGAGGTTTGTGTTTGTTCGGGCTAGTAGCGAGAAGAGAGTGTAGATTTTAAGCAGAGCCTATCGCATGGTGAACACAGCAGTGCCCAGGAAGGACTGAGGACAAAGAATACAGAGACAGCCCAGGTGGGCAGCATTCGGCAGGTGGCCAGTTTGCCAGAAGCCCTGCTGAAAGTCTGCAGCTGAATGGAAACAAAGTGAAAATGAGGGGCAGCCGAGAGCATGGAAGGGAGGGATCCTGGGGCTAGGTCCTCTCTCTTCTGTCCATGACTTTGGTGGGCGGCATGATGAAACTTCCAAGATTCAGTGCAAAATTTGGGATTTTGTGAGTTTCCTAAAGGGAGGACTATATCCTTTATTAGAATCACAAAGGGTATAATCACTGATTAAATTTTAAAGCACACTTTATTGAAGAATAATATTATATAAAAAGTACACATATCACAAGTATACAGCTTACTGGATTTGTATAAACTAAATCTCTCTAAGGATCTGCCCCCCCCAGATAAAAAAAAGAAAAAGCAGAACCCAGCAGACCAGATATTCCCTCCCAAGCACCCCAGAAGTCCCCTTCCATTCCCCTCCACTCCCTGCCCTCTTTGTGCCGGGGTCCCTACGACCTTGGTTTCCAGCTCACTGTAAGGCACTAGGCCAGAGCTGCGTCACACGGCTCCGTGGGAAACAGGCCACCAATCCTCAGAGCAAGTCAAGGCTGGAAAACCATGTACCATGGCTTTGCTCCAGGAGATTTCAGGTAGAATTAGATGAGAAAAACACTTTCTTTCTTTCCAAACATCTCCATGTTGCTTTAGCACTGGGCAGGACCGTTCTGAGCAGGGCCCCTCGCCCAGTTTTCAACCATCTGACGTGTGGCCAAAGCCTGAGCTTTCCCCCAGGATCTAAAATCTCTGTGCGTCACTCCGTTTGCTGCATGAGTCATCGTGATCTTCGGGGCTGGGCCTTTCAAAGAACAAAATCTAATTTGGGCATTTCATTTTATGAGTTGATCATTATTTGGTTTCCTTTCCTGGTTCAGATTCAAGGGCCAAGAACACAGGCTCTTAAGTACATAGTTACTGTGGTGTGTTTTTATGCTGCATCAAGTGGCTAAAACAAGTTAGAGAGTAAGAGGATTAGACAGCAAATAGTGTCTGATAAATATTAACAGGAAGTCCTCCCATGAGAGTGGTATAGTGCATTCCAGCAGACCCAAGGCCAGAGGACACATACGTGGGCTACAGCGGGGTTCAGAACCTATCTGTTTGCCTTTTCAAACAATAGTCAAATGAATAACAGTAACTGGACTTCAGATTTGGCCTCCGCCAAAACTCATAAAAAGCGGGGAAACCAAGCAAAAAGAAATGAGATGAAGTTTTTGTAGTCTCACCAAGAATGTTGGACACTGGCAAGGGAATGAAATTTCCTCGGAGAAACAGACAGGCAGGGGAAGGGAGTAGAGGTAACGGTGGCATCCTTGGCTATGTGCCACGTGTCCTGTCCTTCCCATGGGCCACACTGAGTGTGCTGGCTGGCAGTCTGTCACGACAGGTTTCCAGGGGCTGCTCTAGGTCTCCAGTTCTGTCAGGATTTTGTGGTCTGTTGGGCTTGACATAAGCTGGGGCTAAATTCTTTCTGTTTTGGAAGGACTTTCATTATGATGGTGTGGTGGTTAAATTTAATGGTGTCAACTTGATTCTGGGAGGCCCGAGGGGATTAGGCAAGCACACTTTGAGTGTGTTTGGGTGGCTCATGGAGGTATGACCTTCAGTATTGTCCTTAGCCTCCTTCTCTGTGGCACAGTTCCTTTGTTCCCAGGCACCATGAACAGAGCAGCTTTGCTCTGTCCTACCCTTCTGCCGTGATGTTTCTGTCTTAAAGGCAGCCGACTATGAACTGAGTGCCCTGAAACCATGAGCCAAATTAAACCTCTCCTCTTTTAAGGTGTGAGCGTCAGGTACCGTGTCTCAGTGATGGGAAAGCAGACCGATACACATTTGTTCTGACCCTGGAAAGTACTGTGAAGAAGGTGGAATTTGTTTGGGACACTGTGCCCCACTCTTCTCCTCTACAAGCCCTTTTCTTTGCACTTTGCCTGTGCTACTTCCTACTTTCCTCCTCTTTCTCCTCCTCCAACCCTGAACTGGCCCCACAGAGTGGGGAATCTCATCTTTCCTAGAGCTGGAGCTGAATTTTAATGTTAAAACTATCTCAACAGAGACAGTGCTTCCAGGGTGATGTGCTTTTTTTGTCTTTTTTTTTTTTTGAGAAAATATATGGGAAAAAAGCTAATAAGATTTTAGAATAGCTCTTGTGTTTATTTTTCCCTATTATGCTAGGAAATAAATACAATGTATTTATTCTATCATGAGTAAATAGCCTACAACATAAAAATGCTTAGAAATAAAGGTTCCCTGGAAACTTCCATTTAAATGTGGCAGAGTGAACAGATCTATTAATCTTACTTGCCTGCCTACACCCAGTTAAAATGACATTAATTAAATGAAGATACTCTGGGAAAATGAGAAAAGTCAACAGAATGGAAAACGGGACTCGGAAGTATAAGGGTCTTCTAAAAAAACGGGCATGAAACATAGACGCCTGTAAGGCGAAGGGGTGGGTAGCCTTAAAGAGCAAGCTGACCAGCCCCATAGAAGCTCTGGAGGGTTAGAATTGGAGGAAGCAGGTTCTTCCACAAGCCACGGCATGGGTGGACTTGAACCCAGGTTTCAATTTCTGATTAAGAAGCATTTAGACCCTGTGCCAGTCAGCATCCTGTCAGTTGGCAAAATACCTGAGATAATTAATTTATAACGAGAAAAGGTCAGTTAGGGCTTGAAGCAGTGATAGTGAGTGTTATAGAGCTCTCAACGAAACAAGCAGCCACTGTGGCACATGTGCTGTAGGCTTGCCACCACCGGCTTATAGTTTTGGAGGTTCTTAACGTGATCATCTGGCCGTCTGTTCTTGATAAGCCCCCTCTGGCTTTGAGGGGAGAGTCTCTGCCTTCCTGTACATTTCCTCCTTAGGGCTCAGAAGAAAGCTGTCCCTTTGATTCCCACAGTGCCAAGAGGCCAGGCTGCATTTTCTAAGCAGGATATAGAGATAGCTGGGGACATTGGAAGCGGAACACATCAAGGGACAAACTGCACGAGCGAGAATCATCTTCGGGCTTAGCATAGATCTGCTTGCTCATGGCCTTCTTTTCTCTGACTGGGAGCAGCACAGTTCTTCATCCCTCTCTTCTTCTGAATGTGCCCTAGAGAGCTTACAGATTGATTCCAAATGCTAGAGAAAACAGGAAGTGCTTCTCCCATGGTCTTTTTCTCAGGATGACGGGGAGTGGGAGTCCCGTTTCTCTTCAGGGAAGACCCTACCCCCTCCAGAGAGCTTTAGTCAAGTCCTGTGGCCCAGACAAAACCATCACAAACAAGGCTTAATGGGTACACTTCCTCAGCGCTGAGTGATTCAGCCGTCACTTTGTCACCCAAACAAGAAAGGGTACAACAAAAATTACTACCTGAGATTTGCCGGTTGGGATTTTTTTGCTCTATGCTGTACCTGCCTGACTAAGGGAGGACGATAGACAAGGCTCTGTAGCTAGAAGGAAATCACCGTCCTGACAGCCAAGCCAGTACTTAAGAGTTACATGCAAAAAGAAAAAGAAAAGATGCTCCAGTATACTGGAATGGAAGATACGGGTTAGGTTTAAGCCTATTAAGGCCTCTTCCCTCCTATCCTGGATCTAAATCTTGGGACTTACTTATCTGGGCATTTCTATAGGGAGTGGAAGACATAGACAGAGCATGTGTCCATTCGTCCAGCCAGCAAGGTGGGAAAGGAAGGCAGACTTGCCTCAACTGTGTGCTATGGATGGGCCAGAGAGCCAGCAAGAGTGATGCTACTCGTGGCGAAATGTCAAGGTGTGGTCCACCGGATGAGCTTCTCTCCCGTGTGGAGGAGTAGGTCTGGGGGGGGGGAGATGGACAGAAGTTTGTCTTTCCAGAAGGAACAGAGGGAAAGGATTCTCATAGCACCTCACATGGTATTTGGCACATGACGGCTGCCTAGTAAATAATTCTTAATGAGAAGCAGCAAATGATCAGAATGTGATGAGAGGAACACCAGGAAAATGTCAGGGGAAGCTTTGTGGGCGAAGGAGCATTTCCATCTCCTACAGCCAGCCCACCTGAGCATTCGTAGCTAAAACGTTCCTCTAAGGAGCTAATGAACACCTAAGTAGTACAACTATAAAATATTATGACCTGTTGAGTCATATGAGTTAAATATTATGAGTGTTGGCTGGAAACGTCGGATCAATTAGTAATTGTAATTGAAGTTTATATAAATAAATGATAGGATCTGGAAGTCCTTACATTTCATTCCACTAAAATTACCTCAAAAAACTTGGGCCTGCTGAAGGATTACTGAAAAATGAAAAAATAAATCTCAATAAACCTTCCTTGTACACTTGACTAAAATCTGAATCACACCCAAAAGTCATATACCAAATGTGGTGCCTCTCTACCCACCACTCGTATCCCTACAGCCAGGCCACACCCACACATGGATTTTGGGTGATGGGTAGCACAATTAAAAAACTTGGATGTTTCCCAGAGATGGTAGCAAGAAGGAAGGAGGACCCTGGGATGGGAGCATCATGTGTGCAGAAGGGTTGTGTGAGGAATATTCAGATGATGGTGAGTACGCCCATTTGGCTGATTAGTTAATCAGTCCATTTACCACCTTGCCTCTCTGTTAAAAGAAAACATTTGACTCTCATATCTCAAAGAAATTGCCTTCCTAGGGAGAGAAAGTTATTGATAGAAATGTAGGAGTATTATGGGTACTCCTAAAATTTATGGATAAGCAAATTTGTGAACTCCAAAGAAGTCTCCTCCTGTAGTCTTTTGAGAAGTAATACTGAGGTGGACCCATTGTGTGCAGGCCTCTGTTAAGAAGCCAGTATTTCAAGTATTAGGTAGACCAGATGGCTTTACCCTTCACTGGCCCTTTATGCCCCACTTCAACAAAGCTATACCAGGGATCCAGAGCTTTCTCAAAATGATTATACTGACTGTATTGTCCAGGGTTTTCCATGAAAATAGAGTCAGTTGGAAGGCCTGAGATCCAGGAACCTGCAGGTGCTCAAAGGAAAGAGAGGATGGATGTCCCACTTCAAGCAGAGAGAAAAAAATTCACCCCTCCTCTGTCTTTTTGTTCTTCTCATGTCCTCAGCAGATAGGACAATGCCCAACCACATCGGTTCTGGTGGTCTTCTTTACTCATCCTACTGATACATA
>PVJO010007612.1:0-80682 GCA_004026905.1 Hystrix cristata
CATTCACCCACCCCTCCCTATTTGCAACAAGTGTAACTACACTTTACCATTTTTTCCCCTTTCATCTTACTTTTCTTTTAACCTTCTTCTTTATCCCCCTTTTCCCTATCTAGTTCTCTCTTTTGAATACAATAACTATTCTACCCCTTTGTCCTTATTTACACTTATGGTTTCTCATATCAGAGAAACAATTCGATGTATACTAATAAGTGTCTTCTGCTCACCTTAATGTTCTTTTTCCTTTATCATATTCTCCTTCATATACTGACCAAGGCAGGTCATGTTTGGCTTTTTAAATCGTATGTCAGATATTTGAATCATTCTGGAAATAGCTTTTCTGTTTTTGGAAAATATTTTCTTATACTGTATATGAATATGCAATAGGTCTTTGAAATAAGCCGAATTTAGGAAAAATCGGTTAACCTATACTTTGTTTTTCACTAGTTAAAGAAATGACATAATACCCATTTTGCCGGCCTGTGAAATGCAGTGTAATCAGTGTTTCTCATTGACTTGATATTTCAACTCTAAGGAAATCTGCATTTTAATGATCTGATGTATCTTTGTATTTGTGGAAGAAACATGATTTTTTCTAGGCTGTTTGGAATGTCAGAAATTGCTCTTTGACTTTTGTAGAGGAAATAGGCTGGGATGTAAGGGTCGGGGGTCTGAGACCTGTGCTCAGGCAAGTTGCTTAGTCTCTCTAAACCCTCTTTGAGTCCCAACTTCTCTATAAATAGGACAGTATGAAGAGTGCCAACCCAAGAGACTGTGCTGGCCTAAATGGGATCATCAGTGTAGGGTGTCTTGCACAGAGCCGGCATTTGGAAATACTCAGTAAATGAGACTTATTCATTACTGACCAGAGGCCTAGGGAGTCCAAATTGTGAACCACTCTTTTGTGAATAAAAGATTTTTTTTTTCTTTTTTTTGGTGCTGGGGATCGAACTCAGTGGCTTCTGCTTGCAAGGCAAGCTCTCTAACCACTGAGCTAAATCCCCAGCCCCAAAGATTTTGTTTATAAGAAAAGGAGATGGGATTAGGGGTAATTGCAAGGACCCTTGTGGGGAGGAGGGCGGCTCTTCAGCTCTTCAGCTTTTAGGGCTGCAGCCGAATTGTGGATCCACATCAGGTGGGAGAGGACTTAAGGGATGGCTGTGTGAACACGGAGTGTATGTGCCTCAGGGGCGCCATCCGCCGGGCCATGCTAAGTACAGAAACAAGGTGCTCGTAGCCTGGGATAGAACAGGATTTTCCCCAGACATTCGCCAATAATCAGGGAACTCGGGGGCAGCCTTGGAAAGCAGGCCTTTAAGAGAACTGTGAGGGGAAGTATTTTACTCTTGAGGCTGATGGCCAATGTGGGTATGGTGTGGCCCCAACTACTTCTACTTTAAATAGTGTACATTCTGATGATAATTTCCACAAGAAATATCCCAGTTAGACATTGTCCACCTCTCTCTCCTTGCTCCAATTCTCCAAACCAAACCCAACAAATACAGTCCTTTCATCTGTTATTGACAGTTTTCTGCCTTTGGAGCAAAATGGAACAATGATAAAACCATGACAAAAAGAATCATAGGTAGGTCTCCTAAGCAGAAAGACAGTTCACAGTAAAAGTGGCAGATCTACAACTCTGTTATTTGGACACTGGAATGTAGTGCTGTGACCAGGATTGAAATCTTGAGCTGTGTGTCTTAACCAGAAAGAGTTCACATGTTGATTCTCTTCCTCTTGTATATTATGGCTAAAAAACAGTGAACTCCCACTAATTACCTTGCCGGCTGCTATGGGCTGTCTCCTGTGAGGTGACAGATTCCCCTCTCTGTACAGTGATCAGACGGTAGTTGGAATGTTTATCACTGTTAGGCAGCTTCAATGCCATCGTGTGTCCCCTTCAGAACCAGTGAGACATTAAAATGATGTCATCTTGTTATCATTTGTCTTTATCGTGGCATGTAAAATAGTTTTCAGAAATGTTTCATTTGTATTCTTTTCCCTTTCCAATGAATTACATCTGAATTTTTCTTTTTATTTTTTCTTTTATTTGGAGGTATTAACCCTTTCAAAACCTACAGATGTATTTAGCATTATTGACCAAATAGGATGTTTATAAACTGTCTTGTCTGCTTATCAGATTTTAAGCAACCTTTTTTGAGGGGTGGTGCTGGGGCTCAAACTCAGGGCCTTGTGCTTGCTAGGCAAGTGCTGTACCACTGAGCTAAATCCCCAACCCCCTCTACTTAGCAGATTTTAAATTCGTCTTTTCGGTTTAGTTTTTCTTGGATGTTCCTTGGGGTGTTTTCTCATTCTCACATGTTAAAAGTTATGCACTTACGGACTTACTTGAGTGAAACACTTGCTTGGGATATAAGGCATAAGATTCTTGGTCCTGTCCCAGAAAGCACAACCCCACTCTTGTTATCTGGACTTATATTCTTCCCATTCATCGTGTCTCCAGTGGATGTCTGCTAGGCAACTCAAGCTTATCCTGTCCACACTGGATCTCTTACTTCTAACACTTCCCACCCCAACCTGTCCCTGCCTCTTTCTTCCCACCTGCACAAAGGGAATGTCATCGTCTAGGTCTGGAGTCTTTTTTCCTCTTTCTTGAAAGCATCACTTTAAGCCATCAGATGTCATTGTCCTTTCAAAAGCTGCCCGAAGCTGCTGAGATCTGATGCTTCTCCACTGCTGTATGATCTCACCCACCATCACCTTCCTTCTAGTGTTATGGTGTCTTTCCAACGCTCTGCCCTGGTCCCAACCTTCGCCCACCTTGCTGGCGCTCGTTTATTCCACCCATAGCAGGGAATGTGATTCTTGTCATCTCTTCGGATCATGTGGCTGCTGAGCTCAACAACTTCTCTGGGCTTCCCATGTGCTCCGAGTGACTTTGCCCTGCTAGTCATAACGTGGTCACTGAAAAAATTAAGCAGTTACTAGTTATTAGAGTTGGAGAGCAGAAAGTGTTTTTTTACATGATGAAATTTAATAATTCTTTTCACTGCTGGTTTAAGAATATAATAAACTAGCTGAACACGGTGGTGTGCACCTGTAATCCCAGCACCAAGAGAGGCCGAGGCAGGAGGATTGCAAGTTTGACATCCCCCAGACAATTTAGTTACTTAGTGAGATCCTGTTTCAAAAAAGAAAAAAAGGCCAAGTTTGATCCCCAATACTAAAAACAAAAACAAACAAAAAACCTAAGTGACTTACCTGTTTTTTGTTTAATTCAAATTTTAATTTAAAAAATTTATTTTCCTAATTTTATATCCTAGAACATGCAATTAAGATGATGAGGTAATTTTTTATGGTAATAAAAGAAAACAAAATCCAAAGGACACCCAGATGTGTTCATTGACATTGTGGTATAGTCAGAGTTGTCGTTTGCTATCCAGAAATACTTTGAAAGTGTTGATGGCTTGTGAAAAGGCTCCACAGAGGGAGGAGGCTGGCGCTTCTCAGTGGGGCTGACAGTGGAGCAAGGGAAGGTTACTGGGCTGGCAGGGGTGAGGCTCACAAGGGGTGCGCCCTTACTTCTTATTATAAGGGGGAAATTGAGGATGAAGATGAGAAGCTTATTTGGTGGTAACCAAAGTTTGAGGACTTTTGTAGGCTGGGCACTTAGGTAATGATGAAAGGAAATAGACTGCACTGCAGATTCAGGGCTTCTGGGGTGAAAGGGTCACCACAGAAGGAGGGGTACAAGCCAAGAGACTGAAAAGCAAATTGCTCACAAGGAGTATTTGGAGGTGTTGTGCTAGAAGCTGGGATTTGCTAATAGGAATAAAACTAATGAGAATAATGTTTGAGAGAAAGGAGGGCAAGTAGTTCAGTTTCTGCATCGTTAAAACTTATTTTACTGTGATAAAATATGCATAATTTAAACTTACCATTTACACAGTATACACTGTGATATTTAGTTTGTTCATACTGTTGTGCAACCTTTAGACTGTCCATTTTCAGCACTTTTTCATCTTCTTGAACTAAAACTCTGTCCGTGAGACACTAACTCCCCATTCCTCCCTCTCCGCAGCCACTGGTGACCACCATTCTACTCTTTGTCCCTGAGAGGTGGCATTTGTGGTACCTCATGTATGTGGAATCATGTAATACTTGTTCTGTCATGACTGGCTTATTTCATTTATCGTAGTGTCTTCAAGGTACACTCACCTTGTAATGTGTTTCAGAATTTTCTTCATTTGGAAGGCTGAATAATACTCCATTTCATGTCTATACCACCTTTTGTTTATCCATTCATCCACTGATGGAAACTGGATTGTTTTCATCTTCTGGCTTTTGTGAATGATGTTACTACAAATATAAGTGTACAAATATCTCTTGGAATCTCTGCTTTCAGTTCGACTATGTATCCAGAAATACAATTCCTAAATCACATAATATTTCTATTTTTAATTTTTTGAGTAATCACGGAATCTCCATATCATTTTCTACAAGAGTGGCACCGTTTTCCATCCCAAGTCATGCTGTTCAACAGTTCCAGCATCCTCACTAACACTCATTAGATTCAGTTTTTTGTGTCTGTCGTCCTAATGAATGTGAAATGGTATCTCATTGTGGTTTTGACTTGGATTTCCCTAATAAGTAGTAATACTGAGTATCTTTTCATGGGTATTGGTCATGTGTCTATTTTCTTTGGAGAAATGCCTGTTCAATACTTTCTTTTGTTGTTGTTGATTTGTAAGATTTCCTTATGTATTCTGAGTAACAATCTGATCAAATATCTGACTTGCCAGTATTTCCTCCCATTTTGTGGATGACTTTTCACTCTGTTGATAATATTCCTTGAGGTATAAACCCTTTACGTTTTGGTCGTGTCTAATGTGTTTTATTGCCTGCGCTTTTGGTGTCATGCTCAAGAAATCGTTACCAAATGCAATGTTACACAGCTTTTTTTCCTACCCTGCCCCCAATGTTTTCTTCTAAGAGTTCTGTCGTTTCAGGTTTTATCTTTTGTTTAGGCCTTGGACCTGTTTTGAGCTAAGTTTTGTATGTGGTGTAAGACAAGCATCCAGCTTACTTTTTGCAACACTGTTTGTTGAAGACACTGTGCTTTCTCCTTTGAGTGGTCTTGGCACCCCTGTTGGAGATGATTTGTGTACATGTGAGGGTTTATTTCTGGGCTCTCTGCTCAATTCCATTGGTGTTCATGTCAGTACCATACGGTTTTTATTGCTCTAGCTTTATAGTAAGTTTTGAAATCAGGAAATGTGAGATCCCCAAATTTCTGTCTTTTCTTTTCTCCTCTTTCCCTTCCTCCCTCCCTCCCTTTCTTCCTTCCTTCCTCCTCTTTTCCTCCTTCCTTCTCATCCTTTCTCTACCCTTTCCTTTTTCCTTTTCCTTTCCTTTGATCTCCCTCTCTCCCTCCTTCCCTCTCTTTTCCCTTCCTTTCCTGGTATGGGGGATGGAACACAAGGCCTCATGTGTGCTAAGCGTGAACTCTACTTCTAAGCTGAACTTCCAGGCCCTGTTCTTTTTCCAAGATTGTTTTGGTTATTTGAGGATCCTTTGGGATTCCATATAAATTTTTTCATTTCTGCCAAAAATGTCCATAAGGTTTTGATAGGCATTGCACTGAATCTGTAGATTGCTTTGAGTGTTATTGACATTTTAGCAATGTTGAGTCTTTAATACACAAACACCTGATGTCTTTCTATTTGTTTGTATCATTTAAAATTTCTTTCATCAATTTTCAGTATACTAGTGTTTTGCCTCTTTGGCTATGTTTATTCCTAATTATTTTATTCTTTTTGATGCTGCTGTCCCTGGAATTCTTTTCTTAATTTCCTTTTCAGATTGTTCATAGTTAACAGAAATGAAACTGAATTTTGAGTGTTAATTTTGTATCTTGTAACTCTGTTGAATTTATTTATTCTGGGTTTTTTTTTGTGGACTCTTCAGGGCTTTCTACATTCAAGATCATTTCATCTGTGAACTATGATAATTTTATGTCTTACTTTCTAATATGGACGCCTTTTTTTTTCCTTGCTTAATTGCTCTATGACTTCCATGACTGTGTTGATTAGAAATGGCAAAAGCAAACATCTTTATTTTCTCTCTGATCTTAGAAGAAAAGCTTTTAGGCTTTCACCATTCAGTGTAATGTTAGTTGTTACTTCCTTCTATTAGTTTTTGTAGGTTTTATCTTACGGATTTTTTTTTAAAAAGAGACTAGACTATGAATGGAATATTTAATTGGTTGTGTATTGGGTAGCCCATGTGGGGCAAATTACATACCTCTCTGGATTTAAATGCCTTCATTTTAAAAATAAAAAAGTTGAATTAGATTTGGGAATCTCAAACTTTAGTGTGTTTTGGAACTGTACGGGTAGGTTGTTGAACATATTTTAACTTCATATGTCTGTGTGGGCCGAGCGATTTGCACTGTTGTGAGTTTTGGTTAGTTTACCATGGCGAGCTCTTTCTCTTGGACCACTCGGGGCCCTGCAATTCTGTGCCGTGTCCTCCAGGAAGAGGTGATTGGTGCATCAGAGCAGGTGAAATACGGCTGTGGGCTGTTGAGATAGGGATCGTTTGTATGCCCAATGATGCCGGCCTTTGTGGCTCAGCTGCCTCCTGAGATTTGGGCATGTTGGACACAGAGTAGGAATTATAAGTGCACGTGCTTGTTATTTGAATGAAAAGAGTAGTTGGCTTCATGGGTGGTCAGTGTGAGGCGATTCAAAGAGTTATTGAAAAACAGAAGCAGAGAGGGGACTAAGGAACAGTTTCCCATAGGAGAGCGGCTAGCTGCGTCACACTGCCCGATTCACCACCAGGAAGTCCTGAGCAAGGCGGTTTCTGGTGAGGAAGTCCCAAAGCGCAGTGTTGAGGAACCAGAGTGAAGAAATGCTGCAGCAGGTGAAAAATTGATGGCTGATTTGCATAACTTACACATGTAAAACTAGTGTAAATAGCTTGTGTAAAATTAGTGGTTATTCTGATATGTATTTATCTACATGAGCTGAAAATTCAGAGTTCATGAAAGTATAAAATGAACAGCAAGTCTCTTTCCTAGCACTCATTAAAGGCTGTTGAGTTTCTGTTTTTAGTTCTTGGAACATTAAATAATTTACCTCTGCCCTATTTTTAGATTTCTATCAACCTAAGATATTATCTTTTGCCTGCTGCTAGAAAAGGTGACTATGTCACACTCCCTCATTTTTTTCCTCTGCCTCCTTATTTTCACTTTTTATATATTTTGAATTTTCTGAGGCCTTAGCAGTCATTCTGTGGCTAACGTGGCCATGAGGAGACCAGCTAGGAGGGGCCCGTGGATGTCCGGGGTGGAGGTGGTACGGGCTGCACTGGGTGGTAGCTGAGGAGCTGCAGGGAGGGAAGTAGGCTTGGGGCGTGTCAGGTGAAGCATCTGGATGGCCAGTGGTGGTGGGAATGTGGGCTGGAAAAGGGAAGTTATTGTAGGCAGAAGAATGTTCCCTTCCCCAAAGATGTCCACATCCGAGTTCCCACAGCCTGTGACCGCGTTACCTTCCATGTCAGAAGAGACCTGGGGGGTGTGATCGAGTCAGGGTCTTATGATGTGGAGCTAGTCGTGGATCATCTAGGTGAACCCCGTGGGGGTGAAGGGCGCTGTGGGAATCAGAGTCAAGTCAGAGGAGGAGCTGCGCAACGGAAGCAGCTGTGTGCAGGAAGGGGTCCTGGAGCCCAGGAGTTCCTGCACCTTTGGAAGCTGGAGAAGACAAGGAAACAGGTTCTTCCCTGGAGCCTGAGACGGGATCAGCCCAGCAAGCGTCTTCACTTCAGACTCTGGACTTCGGGTCTGGATATTTGACCTCCAGAAATTTAAGATAATGATTTGTGGTGTTAGTAGCCACAACATTTATAGGAATTTGATGGAGCAGAGATAGGAGACAAATGCAGGAGTCAAGAGTGACTGGCTGGCTTTTCCGTGGGGAACAGGGCTTCTGCTTCCCAAGGTGGCAAGGACGAGGAGGAAGAAGGCCTGGAGGAGCCCGCCCACCCACTCAGCTTCCTAGGCAGGCCATCATCTCCACATGTGTGGCCGTGAGTGCCTCGGCCCCGGTGTCAGGGCTGGTCCCGAGGGGACTGAGGTGTCAGAGCCATCAGCCGGCACCAGACACTTAGAGACTAGGAGTGTCACCCTTGAAGAGAGGAAATTATATGAATTGTGGAAACTTCCAAATGGAGACCACATACTGATTTATTCTCTCTCATTTCTTACTGTTTAAATTACAGTTGTTTTCTTTTGAGTCATCAAATGACATTTTAGAAGATAATAAGAAGCTGCTACTTTGGGAAGAAAGAAAGTAATATTAAGCATCCTTATAAGAGATCAAAGTTTTGGACTGTGGGAATCGCTGTGTTATTTCTTTCTTTATTATGTTTTGACGGATACGGGTAAGCTCATTTGGCAGATTTGGTCCTGTAGTTTAATTCAGGGGAATCTCTCTGGGTATAAATTTTTAAAAATCTGCTTCTTCTCGGGTGGACTACATTTAACTATTGACAGAACCGAACTCCCCTTTTCTGTTTGTGCCACTTGCTTCCTGCCATTTTGTTTTAAGGGGTTTGGTGATGGCTGCAAATGAGCTTTGAAAGTAAGATTGGATGAATTTTATGTAAAGGCAGCATATCCAGAGGAATCCAGCTGCGTCGAGTGCCCGCGGATGCAGAGCACTTTGGGCCTTCAGAGGGCTTTTGGCGATGTCTGCGTTTGTTTTTGGTTGTCACAACTGAGTTGGGGTGCTGTGGGCATCTTGTGCATGGAAGCTGGGGATGCTGCCGCACACAGCACAGGGCACACACACAGGACAGGCCCCACATCAGCGGAACATCCAGCCTCAAATATCCGTAGTGCTGAGGGTGAGAAACCCCAAATTAGAATGTGCAAACCTGGAAGTTAGCAAAGTGGGGACAGTTCTCTTTCTGTCACTTAACACTGTTTCCTATATTACATCCATTTTCTTACTGAGCAAGAAGACTTGGTCTTTTGGTGCCTTGATGTAAGTACTACAGCATTCTTGCAGATCCTGCAATTTTTATTTTGTAGGAAGCTTGCTATTTAGCGTTCACTGGAGTAGAAGGCAGAAAGAAAAGAGTGTACCAGAAGTATATTCATATAAATGGGATTTTTTTTTCTCTTTTGGCCAAGATAAAAGTGTTAAATTTATTATGGTCTTCTATCTTTGGAAAAAAATTCATGCTCTCTAAGTGGTTTTTGTTTCAGAATATTCATCAAATATTAATAGCATCATGTGCTCTGTAATTATGACTAAGTACTGCCCTGATGTAGTTATTTGCTTATTTCAGTTAATAAAAATGTCACCTGAAATAACTATAATTGAAATAATTTAAAATTGTAAAAATTGTTTTATTTCTTATTCTTTGACATTTAAATTTATTTATTTTTTTTTTGGTGCCAGGGATCAAACTCAGGGTCTTGAGCTTGCTAGGCAAGCACTCTAACCACTGAACTAAATCCTCAGCCCCTAAAAATATACTGAAGCACTGTGACTTAAGACATTCAAGGAGTTTCTTTCCTGTCATTTGCTTACTTAAACAGCAGCCCAGGGAACAAATGTAGAAAAGGAGAGTTTTTTTTTTCTTTTTACAATGTTGTAGAGTCTTTTTGTTCCTGTATTGCACAAGATAAATTTTACTACATTGGTAAGAGACTTTGAGAACTTATATTATTTAGTAGGATGTGCGATACGACTTAATTTTTGTACTTGAGATCAGACCCTTAAAATGAAAGATAGAGCTAGTAAATTAAAACCAGTAAGTGTATACCTTTTACTTTTAATTTTTTGTTACTGAAGCTTGAACCCAGAGCCCTTGGACTGAGCTGCATCCCCACCCTCACTCTTTTAAAATTTTCTTTTTCTTCTTTTTTTTAAAGTTTGAGCCAGGGTCTTGCTGGATAAATAAGGCTGGGCTGAAATTTCCAATCCTGCCTCAGCAGAGTGCTCAGATTATAGGTGTATACCACCTCATCCAGCTGTATACTCTTAAAGAAAACCCTTAAAATGAAGTATATGACAATGTGTATCTAAAAATAACGACAATTTGAAATACTAAAAGCAGTAAAGACAGCATAACTTCTAAAATATGGAAATAGATTTTCAGCAAATCGAAGGTCAATATTGTCTTGTTTGTTAAGAATATTTGACATACATACATACATATATACAGATGACCCATTTGTTGGTAAAAGAAGTACCATTTGCTCACCATTCTTATGTGATTTTAACATGTATGCATAAGGCATGTGAAAATGGTAGTCTTGGACTTGAATTCTTTTGGGAGATTTTGTAGTGTGTAGTATCTCTTGGATTCCAAAGTGATACTGTTCAAGTTGAAAATGTTGATTTAAAAACAGTGCATGGATTACTTTATACTAACTTTGATAATTTTCTTCCTTTATCTTAGTTTTGTCATTTAAATCCTAGCTGTATCAGTAATTTTTCTGCTGAATTTACTCTTCTCTTAGTTCATTTTCTGGAATTTTTTTTGTGTCCACAAAATTCATTCATTCATTTGTATGCATAATCATTTACACTTGTTTGTTACTCCTTAATCCTACAGTGAACATTAATTAAAGGATGTTTCTTTCACTAATACCAAGGCTACTTGCTTTGTATCTGACTGCCTGCTCTACATCTCCGCTTGGATATCTACTGTGCGCGTCAAGTGTAGAAGGTCCCAAAAGGTCCTGAATTCCTACACCACCTCTTTCTCCTGCAGTCTTCCCCGACTCACTAATTTGCTTGCTCCTTTTGGTTACTCTGACCAAACATATTGGAGGTGGCCGTGTCACCTCCATTTTAT
The DNA here is from genome assembly GCA_004026905.1 of Hystrix cristata. Taxonomy (NCBI): domain Eukaryota; kingdom Metazoa; phylum Chordata; class Mammalia; order Rodentia; family Hystricidae; genus Hystrix; species Hystrix cristata. Next base: position 10,834 of record PVJO010007612.1, read on the forward strand.
TCATAACTCATCAAATGAGTAAGCAACTCCCCTTGACTCTGTTCGCTGTCTACCCAGAATCTGACCACTTTTCATCAGCTTTGCTGTTAGCACCCAAGTCCTCCTGGGTTCGTGCAGCAGCCTCTGATTGTACCCTCTGCTGTTTTCCTTGCCGCCTTCCCCCTTAGTCCATTGGCAACACCATCACCTTCAGTGAACTTTGGATCGTGGAGACCTGATCTTGTCACTCCTCAGTGACTCCCTATTTCATGATGTGGACAGATGCAGTTCGTAGGGTGGCCTGGAGGTCCTAAGGGACTCCTCATGGGTCCTGACTTCATCAACTGCCACTCCTCTTGACCCAAACTGTCCTGATTGCTGTTCTCTGACATACCGAGTCTGCCCCTGCTTTAGGGCTTTCTCATCTGTCTGGAATTCTCTATCCCCAGCTGTCCGCATGACTTCCCAGTCTTGCTCAAGTGCCATCTTTCGAAGTGTCCTTGTCTGACCATCTTACTTAAAACTCATCTCTATCTACCACACATTACCTAACTCCCCTTGCCTCTTATCTGCTTTAATCTTCTAACCTATAACGCTTGTCACTTGCTTTAAATTTATTTGTGGGTTGCATCACTCTCCCATCCCTGAACCACATGTTAAAATGCAGACTCTAGAAGACCGGGGCTTCTGTTTGAAACAGTAGGAACATGTAATTGTTTGTTGAGTAAATAAATGACTTTATGTATGACATTGAGTCCAGTGAGCTAGAATATAATCAAAGTACTATTTTTAATTCTGTAGGTCTTCAAAATTCCATGTCATTTCTCTGTTTTCATTTGGAAATAAAATATTTTAATAAACCTAAAGCATTACTTCATGAGACTATTGTTTGCTTACTAAAATACATAAAATTTTCTGTATAATGGTCAGTATTCAACATGTTAACTTAAAGATTTATGTGAATACATGTTTAATAGTTGATGTTTGGCAGATCTGTATGGAAATTGCATGTTAAAGAATTTGAAGTCTTATTGATACTAAGTTTTCCATACCTAACTTTGGGTCAAGTACATGCAACTACGCATTATATTTGCTTTGATTAAATTATGAAACAGGATAATTTTGAGTCTCTGTGTCTAAGAACTGGCCTTTAGAGTGTTACTTAGTAGGTCTGTTGGCACCTACATTTTTTTGTACAATGGGGAAGTCCCTTCTGGTAGGCTCCTAATTTGAAAGTTACTCTTTCCATCCAAAGGGCCAGAACGCAATCCATCAATGATCACAATAAGGTCAGAATTGAGAGCAAACAACAGAGCCAGACACAATTAGGGACCGGAGAGTATACAGGGCTGTAGACAAAAGGGTCTTCACCCTGGTAATATACAACTTAGGATGTGCATCTTGCAGAGACTGGCCAAGGAAAGCAAAGACCTCTTAGGAGGGCAAATGGCTTCCTGTTTAAGATGAACTTTAAGCATTACACGCAGAGCCTGTCAAGAACTCTGCAAATAGAAGTAACAGCTCTGGTATAAAGTTTCCAACCAAAATCAATGGGCAGAAGCAGTCTGAGATCTGCCTGTGGGGAACAGTTGAATCAAGGATTTCAAGAAAAGAGAGGTCCAGCCTGGACAGGTCTGCTCAGCTTCCCTGGGTTACATGTTTCCAGCTGTTTCTTAGTGGTGGGAGGTGGGAATTAATATTTGTATCTACTTTATATCATTCATGGTTTGCTAGCTCTAACAATGCTCAAGTGAAGTGTTTCATTACTGGACCATAATTGTCATTTTGTATCTCAGACTCATTCATTCTTAAGTGATCCTTAGGTGATTCTCATGGAGACTCAAATTAAAGAACCTTCCTTTGCCGTGGAGGATTTTTGAATTGACTTCATTCCAGCAGGCCGTTGTAGCCAGTATTTCAACCATCAGGCTAGATTGAGCTCCTGAGGGAGTTCTGGCCTTTGTCTTTCAGGACAGTATTATCGTTATATAAACAAATTTTATTTTAAAAGGTAGGGTAATGAGTCACAGACATTAAGCATTAGAAGTTGATGTCTTTTGCTTTCCAAAACTGATGTGCTATTCTATTTTTTAATTGAAATTTATTTAGTGGGGTTGAATAATCCTGGCTAGAAAGACAGAAGAGATTCTTGCTTTATGACAGAAGTGTTAGCAGAGAGAGAAGCCCTCATTGGAGTTATGCAGTTGGAGGATGTAGGAATTGATGAGGAGAAAGAACAAGGTGAATCACCTCAGCTACTAGATTATTGCATCAAATTAAATGTTGCTATTCAGGAAAGCAGCAGAAAGAAGCTGCTTCCATGGTAACTGCTGTCATAGTTGTATTCTTACTTGTCTTTCAGAAAATATGTGAAAGCTAAAGAATAGGCTATAGTGATACTTGTAACGCATTACTCATTTTAGAATAGCAAGTGCTCCAAAGGCTTGTGATTCAGTCTCTTTCTTTTATTTGGCATTGTCAGTTTTGTAGCCAGGAAAGATTAATTTCCGAAGGTAAATGCATAGAAGACCTTGAATGTAAATGTCCACAGATGCTTTGTCAGTAAAAGTGTATTGTTTAGAGTCCTCCAGGCTTGCTAAATAATCAGTAAAGAAAACCTTTATTTGCTCCCCCTCCCATTTATAGTAGTAAATGAATCTTTTTGGCTTCTCTTCTTTAAAATTTAAAACATTTTTAAAAATCTGCACAGATGACTCATGATTTATTTACTGCCATTTCTTTTTGGATCATCAGTGCCTGAGTTCTTTCTCTTCAGTATGGCCTTATGTCTGTATCAGACTTAAAGAGCATTTCAGACCATGACATGGTAAGAAAAGAGAGAGAGATAAAAGGGAATCTCTCTAAAATTGGTTAATTTAGTAAAGAGCTGTTGCTGAGATTTGTCCAAAGTTTCACAAATCCATAAACCCATGCTTCCCTTTTTTTTCTGTATCATCAGATTCAGTAATTAATTATTGGCTGAATTTTTTTTCAGAGTTGAAGTTCCATCTTTCTTGGCTAGATTCGTCCAGAGGAGAAAGTTAAACCATGACCTGCTTCCTTTTTTGGGAGGTGCTGCTCTGTAAACTGAGTGTGCCTGGCTGATGTTTTGGTCTTGTTTCTGTAGTATTTCTCAAAAGGCGTGACCTAAGCTTTCCAGTTTAAGCCCAAAGGATAGACCGCTTAACAAAATACATTGGCATTTTTTTTTAAACAAGGAGATTTATTAGTACATTTTAAACATACATAACAATCGCATTGTGATAGTTAATTTGTACCGGTATATGATATATCTTGGTTCCCCCCCACTTCCCCATTTCTCCTTTTAACTCTTCTTCATCTCCTTATTTATAATGGCTTTATTTACATTTTTATTTTTTTCTCTTTTTTGTTTCTTTTCCTTTTCCCTTTCTTCCTTTTGGTATTTTTGGGCATGTGTGAATTCATACCACTTACTGATTTCATGAAAGGCTTTAGTTTATGATAAACTGTCATGTTTATTTCTCACCACAATCTAAATTGCAGATTAACACTCTACAATGGAAAGCATCCTGTGCTTTATTTTAAAAGCATGTTTCTGATGCATCTATTTATTAATAGACACTTAGAAACACTTTGTAATTTCCTTGTATTAAACCAGTCCTAGAGCTCTCCCAATTTTGTTTTCACTTTAAATGTCGAGAGAAACTTTCCCGTATGCTGTTGTCAGCCCTCTCTGACCCCCAGAATTTTCCCTCCTCAAATTCAAATGTACTTGTCCGTACTCCAAATTTAATCATTAATTGTGCATAAATAATATGCGGCATCTTTTACTGTTTACTCTTATTACTTAATTGGTACTTGTATTTCACTCTTTGTCCTTTCTCATTTCATTTCTCCAACTAGATGATGAACTTTTTGGTATGAATCCTAATTCTCCTATATCTTTCATATGCCACAATTGCTCACACAGGGGTAGTTCCTCAGTGCAGATTTGTTAATGGGTTAACGTGTAACACTGTGAACTTGAACATGCCAGAGGGAAACATGATGAGATTCTCTTCCATGAGCTACCTATTTAAATGCAACTTGGCAATAATATTCAGCAAATTACCTTAATTTGCAAAACTGCCTTCCTGTAACGTTTGCAGCTGTTTCATTTCTCAGGAAAATGATTCATATTGTTTCAAAGACATGACAATTTGAACAAGGTCAAAACATAATGTATACTGGTAATTAGTAATAAAAAATATAACATTTGCAGTTTGCTGAATTTAAATGCACATTGAAGTTTGAATGAAGGTGGCCAGCTATACTGGGAAAGAATTTTAAGGTGCATCTGACTGATATGTTTCCCAAAATGTTTATTTATATTCTTCTCTTTTTCTCCCTTTTTTCCTAACTTTGCTTTCTCTTTCCTAATTTATTGAGCTCTTTTGGTGTGACCAGTCTTTTCTAAGAACTTTCTATCACAGTGCTGTGTAATATCATCATCACACACATCCTGGTGGTGAGCTATTATTATTCATATTTTAGTGACTAGGAAGCACTGTGGTTTAGAGATTTAAGGACTTCTGGTATGAACTTGGCGCGTCTCACTGAGCTGAAGTTCTTGCTTCATATTTGTTCCTTTGATTATGACCTTGCACAAAAACCTCACTTGATCTTTTTGGACCTTTTAAATACGGTTTTCTATTAGAAAAGGGGTGCTGCCTTATTTCTTGTAGACATGACAGATGATTAAAACGTGAAAGAAACATGACTTTTTAATAACAAAAGTTTATGTAATCATCAGTGTGCTAACTTCAACTAAGGCATAAAAATGGTCTACTAATATTTCCCTGTAGACTTAAAACTCCTAAGATAGGTTCACTGATTTGGATTTTTGCATTACACAGATCCACAAGCTGATTTTTTTTTAATGTTTCCTAGTCTTCTATAGAAAAGTCAGGGGTTGAGGGTTTAGCTCAAGTGGTAGAGCACTTGCCTGGCAAGCACAAGGTCCTGAGTTCGATACCCAGCATCCCAGCCCCCCAGCCCCCCAAAAGTCAGTACTATCTGATGTGACTTAACTTTCCTCAAACTTATGTGAATTTAAACTGACAGTTTATTAGTACTTATTATTTGGGTTGGCAGGTTTCGCCTCTCCTGCTTTTTTATATGAAAAGAACAAGGTTTGCTTTTGCGGTTTGGGATTTAGCTCAGTGATAGAGCACTTGCTTAGCAAGCACAAGGTCCTGAGTTCTATCCCCAGCACCCTCCCTTCCCCCCAAGAAAAACATACCAAGCAGCTAAATTACCAGAGTTTTCTCCCAGGGAAGTATCCTGGGACTTCTGTAGCTCGATCCATTACAGTAAGGCGGGCTCCTTCTGGGTGCTGATTAGCTGACTCTCTTTCCATCTTGTGAATTAGTGATGTCCAAATCTGTCTTCTTGAAAACATAAAATATCTTGAATCTCAAAAGACGGTGAGGAGAGTCTTCTTTTTTTTCATTCTTGACATTGCCTTTTATGGGCTTCTAGGCCATCAGTCTCCCCCGATTTTCTTCTTACTTTTGTTCAGTCTCCTTCACTGCTTTATTCTTTAAGGAAGATGATGAGATTCTGGGAACTTTTCCCATAATATTTGAAGAATATGAAACAGAAACCATTGGAAGACCTATAAAGTCATAAGAGCAGTAAGAGCAAAAAACGTAGAGCCATGTGCAATCAGAAAAAGGAAGAGAAAATACTTCCGGAAAAGGTCGCTGTGTACGTGTGAGTACACGTGCACACGTGCACACTCACACACACATACATGCGCACACACACTGTACACCCACATCTATTCAATATTTTATGAGCTATTGAGTTCTTTTTTTTTCCTCCTTAGCAAACATTCTTTTTCTTTGAGTCAGAGTCTCACTTTGTAGCCCAGGCTGGCCTTGAACTTATGGCATCCTGTTTGTGAACTACCGAATCAGCAATATTATCATAATGAGGAGAGATACTAAAACAAGAAAAAGATTACCTGCAGTTTCTTTAAGTCAACTTTTTAACTGTTTGACTTTTTCACGATTCCTTTGAGCAGTGAAGAGCATTTCACTAGTCCTGGTGTCTAACTCTCCTGGGCACATCTTCTGCCATCTGGTGCTGTCCTTCCTAGAAGCCCAGATTCACAGTCCTCCTCATGAGGAAGCCTGGTTGAATCACTGCACTGGTGTTGGTGGGGCCTGCCTGATACCCTTTAGGGGGTCCCCTCCATGAGGAAAGCAGTTTTTCATCGTGTTGATACGACACTCTGCATGTTTCCCTCATTACTTGAATGAGTGTCCCCATAGATACGTGGAATATATTTAGAGCTGGGAAACTACTTCCGCATTTTCTTCTTCCCAAAGCATGTATGGCGTAGATAGCATAGAGAGTAAAAGGATATGGTGATTGCTAGTGCATGTAGCCAATTCTCCAGGTTGTTCAATTTCTACTAAATTAGATTCATCTAATACTGTTGTCTGGATTCTGGGAAAGTGTAGACTTTCCATTGACCGTTATGAGTTCCAGTTACAGGAACATTCTAGAGAGCTTATAAATCCTCGCTAAGTGGTAAAAAAAATATGGTACCGTCGTGAAAACATACAAGTGCTCAAATACATGCTTCTAATTTTTCTAAGTAGATGGTTATCTTCTTTTAATTTTATGTCCATATTAAGTACTGTAGATTATAAATCTCAGGAAGGCGTGTGCGTGTCTCTTCAGCTATGCAGCGAACCCCACGCAAAGCCCAGCGCGGGATCCTGCGCGATGTTGCAGCAGCGCTTGACTGTGAGGTGCAAGGTGAGGCCGGCCGAGGAAGTTGTCTTCTACGGCTGTCTGCTGTGGTACCATTTAGGTGTCATCTTCGAGAAAGCGAGAATAGGAAAACAAAAGCACGCTGTTAAGACGTGTGACTTGTTCCTCCACGAAGGAGGTTTGTGTGTATAATTGAGTTTAATTGTTTTTGTTTATAGGGCTCCTGCAATTTCCCTGGACCAGATTCTGAGTGAAAGAAAAATACCAAAGTGCTGAGGCAACAGCTGTTCCTAGTCCTTCAGAGCAGTAGTTCTGAGTGCAGGGAGTCGCTCGTTCTTGTTGTGAAATCATGCTTTTTGACTATAAATCTCTGCATTCTTCCCTGGTGCCATTATAGTGGATGTCCTTATAAAAACAAGACTGTTCAACAGATATCCTGAAGGAGAGACTAACTATGACCTAATGTGTGGTTCATGAAGTCCTCTCTGAAGTATTTCTGTAATCGGGTTTTGTGCTGCCAAACACATTTTTAAACCTCACCCCGTAGTTCCTTCGTCATGAAGAAGAGCAGCAGTGTGGGTGGCCTTTGTATTTTCAGGGTGCCTGTGGGCTGTCAGCTCTCCATCACATTAGGTCAGCCCAAGGCCATGTGGCTGCTCTGTATGAGACTCTTTGCTCTTCCCAGCCATTCTTCTAATTTCCTCCCATTTGGAAGAAATGGGAGAACAGTATTTAAGAAAGATTATACCTGACCATGTAATTTATAGAACAGTAATGAGGAGAACTCCTCATTTTCCTGGATTTTAAAACTTATTTAAAATTGATATGTATTGCAGCTGTACATTATTTTGTTAAAGAAAAAGTGATATATAGAAATGGAGTAACATAGCATCCAGGAGTTAAAAGCTATTGTGGTTGGGTGAATGACCGGGGCAGAAATAGCAGAATGATAGCGAAAAGTAGTACTTGTCAAGTACAGTGTTTATATTGGTATGGAGAAAAATTTGTACTCTGGACAGTTGCAGTATTGTGGTAATGAAAAGAGAAACAGAAGGTATGAAAAATAGTGTACACTATTATATTGAAAGCACATAAAATGGGTACAACAACAGCGTATTAGATAATCTACAGGTTTCATTTGATTCATGGGCAAAGAAGATGAATATATTGAGGAAATCTTAAATCATTTTGGAGAAAAATGTGCCGTCTTTTAGAATTAATAAAGTAAAATATTAAAATGTTTTTACTGATAAAAGTAATGAAATCAGATTTTTTTTTCTAATGGGGAAACAGTTCCACTGATGCAGTCGTTGGGGTCATTCTGGAAATTAATCTGTGCATTGTTTGGATGAGGGTGAGGATTGGCCCCTGATGGACATTATGCCAAGTGACTTAGGGGAGGGACCTTGCAGGACAGCCTGCTGCCTCGGCCCCGGACATGCCCCCGGACACATTTGGCATCATACACATTAAGCGCAACATGCTGAGCCCTCCTTTCTGCAGCCCACCTTGTCAGACGCCTTGCCATTTCCTCTGAAAGCCACTTTCCTGCAGGCCCCATTCACTTTTTAAAAACGAAAAACATTTTTTTCCACATTCATTTTTAACTGTTTTTATGAATATTTTCCTCCCTGCCCTTTTGTCTTTTCTGACCCCTGGCAGGTAGATTTTCATTCTGTCTCTGAGATCGTTTTCAGAGAGTCCTGTCAGGGGCCTGTGTGTGCCCTTCTTTTGCAGAGTGTGACCCGGCTTTGGTCCAGTGTCCCACTGGACACCGTGGCTGGCATCTCTGTCCTCTTCCCTGGAGTCTGCTGGTCCCGCGGGGGCGGGAGCTGGGTCTCTGCCATCTTTTTTATTAGAACATGTTTGCATCATTGTGCAGTCATCTTGGGGAGTGGGAACATGCACATCGTACAGCTTGCTTCCTTTTTTTATTCTGCTTCCTTATCCTTCCTCACTCTCCCTCCTCCTCAAATCCTCCTTTCCCTGTTTTCATTCTGACTGATATTATTAATCTTAGCTCATGTTTATGGTATATAATGCTTGCATTCATTAAGGTTATTAGATTCCTGTACATGGCATATCTTTATTCTACTTACTTCCCCATCTGCTCTCCCTTACCCATTACCCCTGGTCTCCTGGACCCCTCCCCACTTGCAAGAGATCTATCCCTTTACCTTCTTCTACCCATCCTCTATTGATCTCTTTGTTTGTACTTCACCTCCCTCAAGTGAGAGATACCATGTGGTATTTAAACTTGTGTATCTGATTTATTTCACTCAGCATTATATTTTCCAGCTGCATCCTTTTTCCTACAAATGTCTCAAATTTTTCCTTCTTTATAGCCAAATAGTATTCCATTATATAGAGATACCACATATTCTTCATCCAGTTGTCCGTTGATGGGTACACAGGCTATGTCCAGAATTTAGCTATTATGAATTGCGCTGCTATAAACATTGGTATGCATGTATCTCTGTAGTATGATGTCTTAAGCTATTTGGGGTAGATACTAGAAGGAAGACAGCTAGGTCATAAGGAATTTCTAATTTTAGTTCTTTGGGAAATCTCCATTCTGACTTTTTTTGAGGGGGTTGTTAGAGGTCAAACTCAGGGCCTTGTGCTTGCTAGGCAGGTGCTCTACCACTGAGGTAAATCCCCAGCCCCCATACTGATTTTTATAATGGTTGTACTAGTTTGCGTTCCCAGCCATCTTTATATATGAGGTATAACTTGGCATGTGCATGTGCAGCGAGTGAATGAAAATGCGGAAAAAAAAAGACTTGGAATTATTTGCTATCTCTTTCATTAAATTCTGTTAAACTGAGGCCCCATTGTGTTGGCTTGGTGTAAACTTATTTTAATAACCATCAGGTAGTACAAGTCCCAACAATTCTGAGGTATTGTGGTTACACCAAACTACCTTATCTTCCACAAGGTGTTGTTGATGTTTATACTTATTTTGTTGCTAATTTGATGTAAATTGAGCCTAGTACTGGGTAGGGAGGTATATTTTTCAGCTTCATTAAGCCAAGTTGCCACCAAAGAACTCTTTTCTACCATGTAATTTTCTTAGGGCTCTATCTTTTTCTTAGGAGGTAAGTTTTACATACTTTTTTTTTGAAAAAGTCTTTTGGATCTGGAACCACAAATTACCCCTTATCTAAATTATTCACTGTATGTAATTCTTCATGCAAAAATATATATAAGTATATCTAAATTTTCATGCAAAAATTAATACTTCAAGACACAAAATGAATTAACATTAAAGACTGTGTGATATTTGTATTGGATACTTGGAGGTTCTGTTGCAAATGACAGAGACAGCACTCAAGAAGATAGGTGTTTCCTTCCCCCTCGTGGAGTTGTCTTGATGAGGGACCCCAGGACAAGTATCGTACCCCATGGTACCCCATGTTCTGTATGGCTGTTTGGACTTTGGCTCAGTATCCCATGGTGTTAGGGTTTCAGGAACCTCTCATTGTTTTGTATTTAAAATTTAATATTAATTTCCTTTGAAATTTTTATTTATTTATTTTTTAGTGACTGGTACTTGTGCTTGACTGGAAGTAGAAGTCATTGTATATTCATAGTGTTTTATGGGTTTGGCATGGTAAACTAGTCTTGACAATAACTACTTGGTGAATTACTGGGAAGTTTGGATATTTGAGGGAAGGGTCATCATCTACACCTGTTTGAAGACCTCTGTGAGATGTGCTGTGGACTCGACTGGGAAGGGATGGAAGGAAGCTCCTGTTGCCCTTGGAGTGAGGAATGAATAAAGTGGCCCAAAGCTCTGAGGACGGAGAGTTCATTTGCATAGTGTGTGTGAAGGAGGGCTTCACGGAAAATAGTGCAGTTGGGATGCCTTCTAGGGTGGGGAAGTTCTCCATCAATAGAAATGGAGAGGAGGATGAAGAGGAGCATAGAATGTGGTGGGAGAAGGTGAGGTTGGGAGTACTGGGAGGGGAAGGCACAGATGGCTGGGGACCCCCACTGCCTTAGGAGGGCAAGCTGCGATTTGAGGGGTGTGGGGTGTAGAGGTTGCATTTGTCCTTGTCTCTTTTCTTCCTGGTAGGATGACAAAGGAAAATTTTATCTTAGATACTACTTTGATGCCACTTCTTTGCTTTGTTGACTTATATTAAAGATGCTTCTTTGAGGCTAACCTAATCTTTAACCCCTTATGAAGGGTTTAGATGGAATTACCTTCATATTTGAAATTAGGGCATCCTTGTGACAGTGTTTGTAAATGTGCGGGCACATGAACTCTGTTTTCAAAGGAATGAGCTCTAAGTGCTTTCTGAAGTCAGAAGACTGTGCTAGCCCAATTTACTGTCACATTCTGCTGATACACCATTTAGAGAAAGTTCCAGTTCCTGCTGAAGAGTGGAACTCTGACATGATTTTTCACTTAGGTGTGCAGAAAGAATACGTTAGCTTCGTGCATGAAATAGGCTGAAATCAAGCTTTAATTAGGCCAGCTTTTGCCTATTTCGTCACCTTGGTAGTCCATCAGAGTATACTTTTGATTTTTATCTTAATGGGTTCATTTTAAATGTCTGGTTGCCTTTCATTAGTTCTTTTCTATATCTCGATATTCCCATCAAAGCCATGGCAACACCCCTACTCTCTTAAAGAAATGAATACATGAAAAAGTTGGTCCTGTTAAATGTCTTTCTTGGTGTGACTATAATCAGCCTAGAGATGGGAAAGTAAGTTAACTTCCTCCTGTGTTTTTGTGTCTCTAGGCCGTCCATCTGGCCCAGGCAAGCTTCCAGATTGAAGCCTTTGGCTCCAAATTCGTTCTTGACCTCATACTGAACAAGTAAGTAGAGTCACAATCCTTTTAAGAAGCAGGTACAGTAACACTTCATTTCTGAGATACTTGCTTATCAAAATTATGTCTGTTGGAGCAACTGATATTTTCTAACTGATTATATGTGGTGGAGCACTTAAAGAAAAATATAAAATCTGAACAGTGAATTGTCTTTATTTCCTTTTCCTGAAGGAAAAGACATTTAACATGTTAAATATCTCAGATACAGCACTTGCATGTTATGATTTCAAATGGAATAAATATTTGAAATACAGCTAGTTAATTAAATGTTAACTATAATCATCACTATATATGAGAAGCATGATAAAAGTCTAATTAGACTTCAGTCTAGAGACTTCTTCCATTTTACCTTTTATAATGCGATTCAGATAACTTCGGTAGAAAGAACAAAATAAGTGATGACGTGCAAGCACCTATTTTGAGAAGGCTCTTTGCTTCATAATTTGCACTAATACGGATTCTAAGAAATTTGGTGTTGATGGAAATTTACCCGGTTGTTTCTGTGCATGAGTTTATGTTGATATTTAAATGCTGTCTGCTAAGTTGGAACCAGTCGTACGGATGGATGTTTTTGTGCAAAGTGTGAACGAGAGACGTTGCCTTAATCATGGCTGAAGAGCCCGAGGAGAGCTAGCCCTAAGCTTCTCTTTAAGGAAAGAGATTTCCTGTATGTTTTTCTTCAGTCATAGAAACTTTTGTCAGTATTTTCAGCTTTCATCAGTATTTTGACCAGGCCTGCATCTTCACAAGAAAAAAAATTGCCGTTTAATGTAGGTGATCACAGCCAATGTCTGAGGAACTGCAAAGAACTCTATAGAACAACTATTAAATATCTTGTGTGCCAGATTCTGTGGGCTCTGCGGAAAAAAACGCAGAGTCAGCTTGGGCGCTCCTTACTCAAGTGTTACTGCGGCTTTTAAGTCAGAGTGAATCAGCAGAACTCAGAATTTCCCGAGTTAAAGATACTGCAGGTTTTCTTGGGTTGAGTTCTGTTTCACCATGCTGTGTCAGCGTGTGCCTGCCTAAGAGATTTGTCTTGCCAAATCTTAGACTATGTTGAGTAGCAAGATATTGCTAATTTTAGTTTGCTGAAGTCCTCTATTCTGTTAATGCTTACTGTGGTGGAGTTCGTCACTCCAGGATGGACGTGCTCGCAGCAACCAACACTCCAGAGTGTTTCAAATATTAAATATGGAGGCTACAGCAGAGCCTCCCCGTCAAATAATAGATGACTGAGAAAGAGTCATATGGGATGTCCAGGGGATTTAGAATTCCGAAAACGTACCAGAAATTATTAATGACTAGTATTTAACATGCAAGTGAATCAAGTTGAACACCTATTATGGCTTGTCTTTACCTGGAGGAATTGAGAGTGTAGCAGGAAAGGTTGATATAGAAGTGTAATTTTAGAAGAGTGTGAAACATGTTGTGCTAGAGGTTAACGTGGAATGTTACCGTAGTGCAGCCAATCACAGTGGGGTCGCCCCTTGTAGAGGGCAAAGCCAGTAAGCGCTGCCAGGAGCTAGAAGAGTGAAGAAAGTTTTATTCCTTGCAGCAGGTAAGGAGAGCACTGTGCATAGCTGCAAAGCAGTGTGTTTCCAAACTCAGGAGGCAAGGGGATTTCATTAGGGAAACGCATGCATATCTATAGTTTTTCAAACTCATTTATTTATTTTATATGTCCTTATGAAGTTAATTTTCACATGTACAGGTTAACACCCAGACTAACACATCAAAAAACATATAAAACACATAAGTCAATTATACTAAATCGAGGAACACTTTTATATACATTGTCCATGCTGGATTATAGTAACTATTTTCCCTTCTCTGTCTTCTGCTTTTCACTTTATTTATATTTTGGGTTTCTCATATAAGAGAAATCATGCGATATTTAAGCTTGTGTGTGTATGATTTACTTCACTTAATATTATGGTCTCAAGGTGCGTCTATTTTCCTACAAATGACTCAAGTTTATCCTTTTTATGGCAGAGTAGTATACCACTGTGTATAGATACCATATTTTCTTTATCCATTCATCTGCTGATGGACATGTAGGCTGCTTCCAAGATTTAGTTATTATGAACTGTACTGCTGTAGACGTGGGTATATGCATATTCATGTTGAAAGACTCATCATCACATGTAAAGGTGGGCACTTTGCTGAGTGTGCTCAGTTCAGGGGCATGCTTCTTCATACCTAACACGTTCAAAAATGGTGACTGGGAGCATCCTTAGCCTGGAGAATTTAGCAACACAATAAGCTTCTAATGAGCGAAGTTTGTTCCAGGTCACCTAGAAGACTGACTCAGTGATTCTGGACGGCTTAAACCAGTTCTTTGTGATTTTCTGCCGAGGGCCTTCTCTGACACAGACAACTAAAAATGATTGCAGCGAAGCTCTGGGGGGCAAAGACTGGGGCTGGGAATGAATGGAGAAGATGATGTGAAGATAGCAGGTGCCCGCAGAGGATGTTGGATGAGAAGAAAAGAGCGAGGAGGAGGCAGCAGGGCCAAGGTGGAATTTTTTAGTATTAATGGAACAAGTGGATAGACTGAGTGATGGAGCAGACCAAGTGTGAGGTGGAAGATACAGAAGAGAGAAGTGATCTGTGGAGCAGAACCGGGTCAGGACCAAAGCAAGTGAGCTGCGAGCAGAGGGCAGAGCATGGTTTGGAATGGGAGAGCCAGCTTGCCTACACTGCTGTGCAGGTGGAGAGGAGTGGCTGGCTCACGGAAACGCCTCTCTGAAGGTCCTGGAGACGGCACCCCTGCCGCAGGGTTGGGGTGGACGGAGAGGGAGGTTTGGCACTGAAGGAAAATGGTGGAAGTTTGGCTAATTGCTGACAGTAATAGGTGAGCAGACTCAGCAAAGTCAAGTTAAAGAATCCACAAGGAACTTTCATGTGCCATGTATTAGCTTCATATCTTCCTTCCTGACAGTGTTTTTGAATTTTATTTTTCTTCTTTGTTTTAATCTAGGTGCGTTGTTGCTGTGGTGTGTGAGTGAAGGAGAGCGATGGTAGTACGTAGCCAGGAGTCAGGGTTTGTGGTAGCACAGAGGAAGGACCGTAGAGACAAAACTCTCTGAATACTGCAGAATAACTTGGTTCGTTAAGTGTCAGGATACAGGCTAGGTAAGGAGATGAGCGTGGGAGAGGCCTGTGGAAAGGGAGAAAATGGAGGGAAGAGTCAGCGAGTGGGAGGGAGGCCGGAGGGTCACCGCCACGTGGATCTGTCCTCTGCTGTCAGCGCAGCGTGGTGAGCCAACCTGACCGGGGGACAGGAGAACTGTATTAGAGCACGAAGTGTGTCGCTGGGGTGGGGTTGGGGTCTCTGGTTTAAATGACTTTTCATGGCTGGAATGAATGCAAAAGTCAGATCTGTGTTAGAATAAATTCAAAGAGTCAGGAGACTGTCTAGGAAACACAAGACTCCCTGAGGAAAGAGAGATCTAGTTTCCATCATTAGGGCATCATCGCCACATTATATGCCACAATTTCGAATCATTGGGAGAACAAGGCAGAAGGTGTATGTTACATCCGTGTCACAGTACGTGAAGGAAAGAGAGCGCATGGTGCCACTCTAAACTCATGCACATGGTGGCCACGGGAGGGAGATGGCAGTGACCTCGCTGGGCTTGAAAGGCCCACGTGTGAGGCCTGCTGTGTTGGGAAGCCTTGTGAGAAGAGCCTGTTTTGAGTCTGTGCTTTCCCGGACTGCACGGGGTCGGGGCTTGCTGAGGCCTCTCTTGGTAGTGCTGTGTGTTTGATTCGTTTGCTCGTCAAATGTTGAGTGAGCATCTGCTATGTGCCTGTGATTCTGGTAGGTGAGATGTTGCTGGGAATGAGACAGACAAGGTCCCTGCCACCTCCTGTGAGCGCTTCATTCTGGGGCAGAAGGCAGACAGTGAGCCAGCAGATAAAAAAAGGGCACTGAAGAAAGCGTACCCGGGCTGTGTGATGGAGAGGGACTGTGGGCAAAGATGGCCAGTGTGGCGGTCGGGTGCAGAAGCGCTGGGCGCGGGCGAGCGCTGAGCAAGGCCAGATGTCAACCTGGAGCTGCTCGTGGTGCTGAAAGGCAGCAAGACAGCTGGCCTGGAGGAGGATGTGGAGTGACAGGCTGCAGGGTAGACTGGGGGATGAGATCAGGGAGCACCGGGGATGTCCTCCACAGCGGGGAAGCCACGGTGGGCAGGAAGCGCAGAAGCAGCATGGCCGGATTTGTATTTGATTTGGCCCAAGGTCCTAGTTTTGGTCTCAGGAGATCTTTAGTTACATTCCTCTCAGGATAGTCCCTTTTAAAAATTGTGTTTTATTTTTCCTGTGAAACAACCATTACTCCAAATTAGAGAAGATTTTAGGATTACTAGGTCAACATTTTCAGGGGGCAGAAGGGTTAAACATTATTTTTAATCTTTTAAGTTTATTTTTTAAAAACTGCTTCATTGAGGTATAATGGACATCAGATCAATAATGGTTAATGTATATCATTTCTCAGAAGTCCAGCAGGCCTGGGAATGTCTGCCTTACGTATCTGATTAGAATGCTGTCCAAGTCTGTATTACCCATAATATCTTTGCTGGTGTCTTCAGTAAACGTTGATTGGGAAGAACCACAATCTGAGCTATGTAATGGTTGAGAGCTCAGGATCTGCAGTCAGACAGGCCCGGGTTTGAATCTGAGGCTCGCTGTTTACTTTGCCGTGTAATTTCTGGCAAGTCCTTAACTTATTCCATTCCCTCTCTGCCACCGTCACCACCACTACCCTCCATACCGCAGAATTCACCCCACTGAAGAGTGCTACTCAGTGATTTTTATTACGTTCACAGAGTTGTACAGTTATCACATCATGATTTGGGAGCATTTTCTTCACTCCCCAAAAGAAGCCTTGTACCCCATTCATTCCCCATTCCTTCTCCCCCATGTCCCTAGCAACTACTGACCTGCTTTCTGTCCCTGTGGATTTGCCTATTCTGGACATTTCATATAAAAGGACTCATACAACATGTGGCCTTTCGTGACTGGCCTCTTTTATTTACCATAATGTTCTTAAGTTTCATCCATATTGCAGCTGAAAAATATACTATTGCACAGACATATTTTTAACTCCTTAAGCTTTACTTTGCCTTCCTAAATTGTAGGTTGTTACAAGGCTTATGGGTGGTACTTACACATGTCTTTTAGATGGAAGACTGTACTCAGTGAATATTTTTATTTACTATTAGTTACTATTATGGCACCAAGATAGTCATTGCAGTGAGTCAGCGTTAAGGAGAGTCATTGCTGTCATGGATCTTATGACCTTGTGCGCCAAGTCTTGCAAAAGCACTGCTAGTTTTCCTTTTGGTTTCAGTCAATGTATTTTTTCCTGACTTTAGTAAATGAGATGGGGGCGGTACATCATACGATCTTTTCCCTCCTGGAAGTGAACTGAAGACAGCAATTGGTGATGATTTGGCGGGCCTTTGGTCAATAGATGCACATTCAGGGAACTGAGCGCCACACCTTCAGATGCCATTCTCCCACTGAACTGAAAACATACTTGTGATATTTTTGGCAGACACTCGTTAAAGAAATGAGACCAGATTGCAGGTCGTTGACTACTTAGATACTTACATTTCCTGGCCACCTGATTGGCTCCAAGGTGACTGCCCAGCCCCCAGCATGAGGTCCTTTGTATTGGAAGTGAAATACATCCTTGCATTTCTAAACCTGAGGGGTGGGCAGGATCTTGGAGACCGAGGGCTTTGCTTTGTCAGGAACCAAGGGAGCTGAGCGGGCGACTTGTATTGAATGAGGTGGGGGAAAAGCTAAAAGCTGTCCTAGGCCAGGGGCACCGCTAGGAAGGGAACTGTGCAACCTCCCAGTCCAGAGAAGCATGCTGACGTTCTTCCGTGCCGGAGCCACTGTGCTGACATGAGGCTGGATTGTGCTTCCCCAGGGACAGTAGTCAGGGCTCAAGGTGAAGGTGTGCAGGACGGTGGCCTGTGGTGGGGGTGAGCAGGGGTTCGGAGGTACAGGGGTCTCTGCACGGACAGGGAGGGCTGAGTGACAGCTAAGTGAGAATAAAGGAAGGATGAAAAGGTTGATGTGATGCATTCAGTAAGGTAGTTCTGTATTTAGAAAAAGATCTTTGTTCCAGTTTTCTGGGAATCAGAAGTGTTTGATTTAAAATAAATATCCAGAAAATGCCAATTTACAGAAATACACATGTGAGGTAATTTGCTGATTAAAAGTAGTTTGTACGGTGCTTTTGAAAGAAGAGCTCAGCGCACCCTGCAGAGCAGGTCAGGACCAAACTCCTGGGGTGGATGCAGCCCATGGAGCCTCTCTTCCAGAAGCCGGAGTGGCCTAGACCCAGACAGAGGACAAACCTCCTACAGGGGTCCCAGGGGGGCATTTCAGCTTCCTTTTGCTGACCCTTTTCCAATTCTGCTGATTTGGAGAATTGAACTTACGAAGAAACATGAAGAGGAGAGGGAGGCCTCCTGCCTCATTTTCCTTCTGTGAGTGGACAGGACCAGAGGAGCTGGAGCAGGGACAGTGGGGAAGCAGCTGGCCTGTGTCTGGCCCTGGGGGTTGGGGCTGTCATCTTGGTCCTTTTAGGCACGGGACCTGGCTGGCCTCTGGGCCAAGGTGGCTGGGCCTTCGTGTCAGTGCCAGGCCCCAGTTTCTCTCCGCCCATCAGTCTCCCTGCTGACCTCCCTCTCACACACCCAGGAGACAGAGGCAGGAAAGCCCCCACCTAGGCGTTGGAGCCAGGACTGCCCATCTCAGCTCTGCTGCGGAGACTGCTGACCAGCCTGCTCTCTGGGCCTTCACCTGGAGAAGGTGGAGCCGCTAACTTTGCTCTCCATTTTAGGATTCTGTGCCTTTATGGTGCTGCTGTTAAAGGGCTAAATGCTTTATTTACTAATTCCAGTGGGTCTGTAGCAGGAAGCCTTTCTACGTCAGCAGTAGGGACAGTGATGCACCCTGCGCTCAGCGCTTTACCCTGTTCTCCTGTTTAATTCCTTGAACAACCCTGTGAGGGGGTAAGCAGCCAGACGCCTGGCAAGGCTTGGTCCCCTGCTGGGAGTCCAGCACACACTATCTACTGGAGCCTGTTCCACTGTGGCTGTTGTGGACACAGCATCGGACTGTCAATTTACTAGTGAGCTCAGCACACCTCTAATGATTGAGCTTCTGTTTACATTAATTTAGAAAAAGGAATGTGACCATTGTGGTCTTTTTGTGTATGTGTGTGGCACTGGGAATGTAACCTAGGGTGTACTCCACTGAACTACATCCCTTCCCCCTTCTATATTTTATTTTGAGACAGGTCTTGCTAAATTGCGCAGACTGGCTTTGAATTGTGATCCTCCCGTCTCAGTCTCCTGAGTAGCTGGAATTACAGGAGTGCACCACCATGCCCAATTTAGTTTTTAACAATATAAAGAAACACAGAAGGTCCGGATAGGATTTAAAATAATTCCATATGTTAAGCGAGACCATCTGCAGTGGGCTGAGTTGCATCTCCTTCCCAAATTCTTACAGCATGTTGAAGTCTTAAACTTCAGAACTTCATAGTATAACTGTGTTTGGAGTAAGATCTTGGAAGAGGTAATTAAGTTAAAATGAAATTGTTATCCGAGGAATTTTGGACATAGTCATGCATATGCACAGAGCGAAGACTTCATGAAAACACAGTGAGAAGCTTCAGAATAAAACCAGCCTTGCCAGTAACTTGATCTCGAACTTCTTGCATTGCAAGGAAATAAATGTCTGAAGTTTAAGCTACCAGTCTCTAGTCCTTTGTCATGGCACCCTCAACAAACACATCCATCATCCTAATCTACTGCAGGGAGACTTTCAGCATGAAGTGGTCCCCGTTAGTGGTAAACCCATCCTCCTGCACTGTCCAAGTGCTGTTTTGAGAAATTGTGGTTCTTTTTTGGATTTAGATACTTTAGGAATATAGGATCTATTTTGGTAGTTTTGAAAAAAGTTTCTATGATAGTAAGGAATCTTCAGAGGCCAAGATCCCCAGAGTCTCTGTAAATATTGATTGCCCCTGTGTGTGTGCTATGATGTGGATGAGGATTGCATTTTATATGCCTTAGAGTAGTTATTTTAAGCTTTCCATTGCTGGTAGGAATGAGTTGCTGTGGGGTTTTCTCTGCTGCAGGCATCCTTTCCTGTCCAGTTCTGAACATTTTGTTTCTAGAGTACCAGTTAGCTCTTATTTTTGTAATTTTTCTCTGATCAGGGAGTACCTACCATATTAGGTCAGACTGGGACATTTCTGATTGAAGAGTTAAACCTATACTGAGTGCTTTGGGTATTACAACTATTACTTGCTTCTGATGATTGCTCTTTGTTTTGGTAGATCAGATCCAGAAACTCTTGAAAATTTTAAAATAAAAACTACCCACAGTTTAGTAGGTTCTAGTTCCAGTTATTTAAGATGTGTGGTTCTTCTATTTTCAAGATGGTTTGAGAATCACTTTCACAGCTGAACATAACAATAATAGGAGCATTAAAATAAAAGCATAACCAAATCATTGATATTTATATATTGATTTTTTTTGGCCGTGCTGGGGACTGAACCCAGGGCATTGTGCATGCTAGGCAAACATTCCATCAGTAAGCTATATCCTCAGCCCCTACATTTTGATTCTTGATTTCCATGGATAGACAGGAATAACTAGCATATCTCTTACATGGGAAAGTATAGTAGATGTTAGCCCTCTGCCACTTGTAACAGGCTGTGTTACTTCCAACCCTTCTTGTTCTTTCCAGTAATTATTGTGGGTTAATGGGATCCAGGGAGATTAAACTCTGGTGTGGGGAATCAGGAGGGCCACGGGGGCTAGATTTAGATTTTCTAGGTTCTGGAAGATGAGAGGACTGTGATTACTCAGAAAAGAGGAGCTGGTGGCTACAGCCATTACCATCAAGGAGAAAAAACTATGGCAACTAAGAATTTCTAGCAGAATCAGAAGGCTCTAATTGTCAGTGGTTCATATTTTATTGTTTAATATAGGATGTAAAAGACATGTCTAGGGAGTAAAGAGGTGATTCATTGACTGATGGGTGAAAGCAAACCCTTTTCAAGTGTTTACCCCAGTGCAGAATGTGGGCACATAAAACCTAAACTGGATTCACCCTTCAGATACTCTTGGTCTTTGGAAGACTTAAGTGATGTATAAAAATTCTTGCAGAACTTAATCAGGACACATTTAGTGAAAAGCACAGAGGATCAGTTGTGATCAGACATTTGAGATAGTTACTTATGGTAGTTAACTGAATTTAGGTCTTACTTTTCTGACAGTTAAATATGAAATGCAGCTCACTGGGTGTGTGATTTTCATTACCTGAGAGAAGAAGTTTATCTGTCTGCGGCGACAGATGTTTTCCTGTCAGGGAGGAATTTATCCCTTCAATCCTGATCTAGTAGGACATTCAGTACCATAGTTAATATGTACAACCATGTTTTGCAAATGATCAGGAAAATACTTAAATGGATCTCTCTGCTCTTTGGATTATCCAAGTACATAAAGCTCTTTTGAACCCCAATAAATACGTAGACAGGTTTTCATTAATGGGAGCCTTTTATGAACCATTCCAAGTTGTTTTATTTCACAAATGTTTGTTGAATGCCTGCTAAGTTCCAGGCACTGTCAGATTGTCAGCGAGATCTTCTTCATGAGGCTCATAGAACAATGGAGGAGGAGGACTAGTTCACGGTCAAAGTAACAAGTCAGAGAAGCGCTGGGGAGGGGAAAGTACGGGATGCCCTTACTCCATGTAGGAGGAATCCCAACTCAGTTTGTATCAGAGTTGGCCAGATAGAGGTTTGAAGACGAAGAGATGATGAAGGCTTGAAGGTAAGCAAGACTCTTAGAATGTGACAGAAAAATGGATGTTCTGGGAGGTGAAGAAAGCCACACAGCATGGTGATATGGCTGAGTCCAGAACCCCTGATTGCCCAGTGCACAACCCTTGAGAGGTGGGGAAGGCCAAGATCGACATGCCAGCCAGCTTGGGGGTCTCCTGAAGGATGCCTGCTTCCAAGATGGCACTCTGTTGCTTTGTCCCCACGTAGAATAGTGGCAAAAGTGTGTCCTCATGTGGGGGTCCAGGCTGCTCTCCAGAGTGTCTTTTTGTAAAGGCATCAGTCTTATTCATGAGATCAGAGACTTCGTGGACTAAAGGTCCCTTTGGACTACCTTCACCTTGGGTCTCCCTTCCACATGAGTGGTAGAGGGACACATACATTCAGACCACAGCAGGTAGTGTTCAGTGATAGGTCTAACTGAAGATGTGTTTGAAAAGCTCCACAAAGGTGAACCTTAGAGAAACAAAACATTTTTGTATCATTTGTTTTTTACATCTTGCTTTTTTTTAACCACCCCTATTCCTTACATAAATCTAGTCCCAAACAATAATTTATTAAATTTTTTCCCCTTGATTTTGTATGTATTCATATAGAGGCTTCATATCAGATGAAATGGCTCATTAAGATTCTTGGCTGTCTTCTGTTTCCAATAAGAATTATGTTATTTTTAGAATTATTTTTTGATGATTCATAGATTAGAATTGTCATTAAGAGTCATTTCCCCTACTCTTTTAAAATTAATTTTGAATTACAATCCTTGATATTAGAATCCTTAACTGTGGTTTGTCATGATTTGTTTATAAAAGCGTTCTCTTCAAAATGCCAGTTCTGATTCATCTTCTGTGATGATCTCTGTGGGCTTTAGTATTCAGACTGTGTTTAAAACAAAACCACCTACGCAGGCTCAAAAATCCATTTCTACAAGAACTTTCAAGTCCTTTAATTTAAAATAATTAAAAATGATTAAAAATACATTTACCTTTTTTTTTTTTTTACAGAAATACCTTTCAAATAAGAGGCTGAAAATCTCTTAATACATTTTAGAGTGCACATTGTATTTCTTCCTTTTACTTTTTGCCCAAGTGACTTCACACATGGAATAAATCAGACTAAACTACAGGACTAGAAGGATCTCACAGCATAAGGACAAACTAAATCTTTTATAAATCCCTAGGATTTCCTTTTAAAAACTCCCCCAGCTTTATTAAGGTATAATTGACAAAAATGGTACATAATTAAAATTGATGGTGTGATGTTTTGATATGTGCATACATTGTGAAATGCTCATCACACTCAAGGTAATGAATATATCCCGGGCTACATCACCTCTCATAGTTACCTTTTTAAACATTCCTTCTCTTCCTCCTCCTTCTCCTCTTTTTATGTGGCAAGGGCTGCTAAAATCTCTCTTCGCATATTTCAAGTATACAGTGCAGTATTATTAACTAATTGTCATGCTCCACACTGGATCCTCAAATTATTCTTTACCCTTTGCCCAGTCAAGGATTTCTTGGGGATTTAATAGTGTTCGGGATGTCCGCTCCTTATTGCAGTGTTTATTCTTTAAGCACTGACCTGGTGCATGACCCTGAAAAGATGCTTCGCTCTTTAACATTATCCAGACGATGGTCAAAGCATTTCTTTATGTGATTACTAGCACTAGGCCTTCCATGCTCCCTTGATCCTGATTTCTATACTGTGGTAGGTTATGGAAAAAAGAGTAAAATGCAGTGGCCTTAAGGAGTCCGTAATTTAGAGTGAAATCAAGAAAAGGTGCACAGGAGAGTGGATGCCGAGCTGAGTAATTCAAGGATGAGTAGTGTGATATTTTTGGATGTGGTGAAGGACAATAACTCTTTCTGCGCATCTCTGTTTTCATAGATGAGTCAATGTCTGGTAGGCAGTGTTTACTAGATACAAACAAATGATGGACTCTTGATGCAGGGTAGCTATTGTGTATGTTTTTCTCACCAGTATTTGTACCTAATGCAACTTTAATAGTCACAAGGGTGTTGTGGGTGGTTTTGCTTGCTTGTTTTATTTTTTGTTTTGTTGGTGCTAGGGATCAAACCCAGGGCACAGTGTAGGCAAGTGCTCTGTCACTGAGCTACACTCCAAAAGCCTGAAGTTTTGTAAGTACAAAAAATGAAGTGCTGGTATTCTAATCGTGGCTGGATGTAGTATCTGCCCTTATTCCTTAGAGAGGTCTGTTTACTCTGTTCCTGTGAAATCATCAATGTACTCATGACTGAAGGTAAACACTGAGTAACAGAGGTGCTTCAGAAGTAAATATTGCCACCTTTTCATCAAGCTTTGCACTTCTGGATTCTTCCTGTGCTTTAATTGGGTGAACTATGAAAAATGAGCGACCTGCAAGAAATCATCAGACATTCTTTATCATAAAGGCATTTGGAGGGAACGTGTGTAGGCCTGTGGATTAAAGGCAGCAAACTTTTCCTGCATCTGGTACTATGAGCAAAACACCCATACTGTCTTTTCTTGCTTTGAATTTCTATCTCTCCTCAGGCTATTCCATCAGAAGTAATTTCTTTTAATGATTAAAATGTTGCATGACTTATTTGAAAACTTATCTTCACTGTATTTTATTTTTATTAGTACATGTCTGTAGTATATAATGCTTACATTCCTTGTGTGGAGTTGGTACATGTACATAACGCATCTTAATTCCCTTTTCATCCACTTTTCTTCCCTTCCCTCTCCCCATTTCTTGACCCCCTTCCCTTCTGAGGAGGATCTATAAAGTGAAAATTGCTTCCTCCTTCTTCCGAGGTACAAGACATAAGCCTTGTGTAATGACTGCGTATGTTGATCAGATGGTAACAGCACTGTAGAATTTCTCACACCCGTGCGTCATTTGTCTTAGCCTCATCTATGCCAGGCCATGTAGAAATCCAGGAGAAAATAGTATTTTTGGCTCTTTCTTTAAAAGACTGCTTCTTGGTAAGTAATAGTTAAATGACATGGCTGTGTAAGTACAAAAATACTGTAAGACCTTAGCTCTCACTCAGCACGTATGTAGCGTAAGTGTGTGGGTTGTTGGCCCTGGTAGTAGAGTGTACTACACTCATGAAAAATGGGTTCCCAAAGTGGCTTTGAGGACGGAAACAAAACCTGTACATGAATAAGGTTTATCTCTGTCTCAGCAGCGGGTGACATGGGTCTGGAGTCACAATGTTTTCACTACTGTCGTTTAACTAACAGCTCTGTAAGCGGTACTTTTGAGGAACGGCATAGCTGGTCTCTTCTCTCCTCCGTACACCATCGAGAGTCAGTCTCGTCCTCCTGGCTCTGTTCCTGGCCTCCAGAGAGCCCCAAGAACTCAGGGGTGTGCATCTTTGGGCTCCGTCTGTTGTCCCTGCCTTCCTGCGTGAGGGGAGGCCGCGCTCATCGGGAGGCTGCTTTCCTGCCGGGCTTTCCCGGCTGCTCTTGGCCCCTCCGTCCCCAGCCGCCTCTGAGAGGCCTTCCGATGTGCCAGCCACACACTTTTATTCTTCAGTGGGCCGTATAATTTTCTTACTGTTGCAGAAAGTGTATCCAACTTTTCTCTTGAGAATTGGGTTTAATTGCAGAATATTTCCTACTGTGGTGTTTTTTAAGTTTAAAGTCAAAATGTAAATTTCCTTTTTAAAGCACTTGTTGTGTAAGAAGAAGCTGTTAGGTGAGCTACCTTCCCGTTTTTGACTTAAATGTGTAGCTTGTGAATCTTCACTTTGAAGTTGGTGGGATTTATAAGGCTGTTAAATTGATGAAAAGGCCTTTAATTAGGACATCTCAGTGGAAATCATTACATATAATTGTGTATTTGTTTTCTGTTTCCAAGTACGACCTGTAGGTGTTTTAGTAAACTTTCTTTCTATTGTGAAATTTTGGTGTTTTATAAATCCTTAAAGGCTGTGTGGGACAGCCCGCAGCTGATTCTCTTCCCAACTTCTCCCTCCTTTTGGAGCTGATTTCTAGACTGTCCCAACTGCCAGCAAGTTTCTTTTCTTTGACTTCCTGTAATTTTTGTCCCTTGTTCCCAGTTTTTGTACTTAAAAGCCACTCACTCAAGGATACTGAGTATTAGCCTGCTTCAATCACTTATCAGCATCTTTTGAAAATTGGTTCCTGAGATTGCTATTGTCCCAAAGAAAATAGCCAAAATTCTGTTCCTGTATGTTCATCTAGAATACAAAATAAGCATGCAGGTCATTTTCAAAGAAGAAAGGATTAGAACATTATAAAAAGAATTTTTCTAATACATGAAAAATACTATATTTCAAACATGTAAGAAGCTATTTATAGTCTCTCCCTGCCAGGGCTCAGTACTATTGAACAGCAGGAGATTTTTGTAGTCTAAAAGAGGGTATTTTGAAGACCTTAAGAACTTTCTGCAAGGTAAAAGCCAACTCAAGTTGAATTCTGCTGGATTTTTGCTGTCTCAATGTTTTATAGATGAGCTGAACTTCCTGTGTTCCATTAAGAGAACATTTAGCAGCCACCCATTAAAAAATACAAGATGCGATGTGTTAAATATAACACAAATAAATTACATTGAAATGTGAGAAAATATTTTAGCATTCTGGTCAGAATTGAATGCAGTAACTTAAACATGCTTTAAGCATCTTCTTTAGACAAAATATTAGGCTATTGCAAAAACCAAATTTGTTACTAAAAATTAATCTGTACCTGATCTGATTGTATTGGGAAGAATAATACTGAAAATGCACTGACTTCCTTTGGGAACTGATAATGGTGCATAAAAAAGCAGTGTAGAAACAGTATGAAATACCATACTTTTGCACTTATTATTTATCATATTTAGTGTTCTTAACACACCTACCATCCGAATCTGTTTGGAAGGCACCTGTGTGTTAGGGCTGCTGCTTAAAGTGGTTATTTGGTCATGTTTGTTCAAAACAAGTCATTTTCTGTTGACTTACATAAAAAAATTTCATAAATGACTGCATGCATTTTCTCCTGTGTTACCTATGACACCACAGAAACTTTTCCTCTGTCTTTAGGAAATTAAAAGGATTTTTTTGTAATCATAAAATGTTCTTTTTTGAATCCTCATTATATAATGCAGATATTCATGGTAAACATCAGTATTTTTTTCCATTGACTTTGAAGAGCAATGGACAAGAAGGCAGTCCCTGCTAAATAGCACGTTTGGTGTGTGATGTGTGCCCCTCGAGGTTTCAGATGAAGTTCAGGTCCAGAAGTTTGTATTGAGCATTTTCTCATTCATGGCATTCTACATCATTGACTGGGGCAAGGCCCCGATTTGTTGTTGTTTTCTTTCTTGTTCTATCTTGTCCCTTTATTATCTTCCCTGCCTACATCCTAATAAAGCAACCATCCTAATGTATTTCACTCAATTTTTTGTTTGTATATGTTCTCATAGAAATACGTATTGTAGTTTTGTGGGCCTGAATTTTATTTCACATAAACAATGTTATGCTGTAGATCTGTACTCAACACAGTATTTAAAGATCTCTGTCGGGAACTGTGTATATTTTTTCTGTTATATCTAACTGTGGCAGAGTATCTTATGGAGTGCATCCCACGCACTTTCATTCCTCTAGGGAGAGAAATCTAGATTCCCTTTGGTTCTCTACAACCACGAGTCATATTAAATGTGTATGCTTGAGCCAGTGTACATCCAGCCCACACATCCGTGGAGAAGCGTGTCTGTGTCTGGTGCATGAACTGAGGAGCAGGAGGACCATGTGCATGTAATTGATGAAGTGCTGTGGATTGTCCTCCAGAACGACTGCACTGCTCTCTCTCTTTTTTTTTTAATTTTTAAAAAAATTTTATTTACCAAGTACATGTATTGGTACACTGTAGATGTATATAATGATCATATTCATCATAGTTAATTTGTGCCTGCACATGCTTTATCTTGGTTCCCCCCTTCCCCACCCCTTCCTTCCACTCCCCTTCCCCTCCTTATTTACAATAGCTTTATTTACATTTTTCTCTCTTTTTCTTTTCCTTTGTGCTCTTGAGTCAAGTGTCATGCTCAGTAGCATGTTCAAATTTCATGTTCTTTTGTGGGATGGGCCAAGTGATTTTTTTCCTCTAGACATGGTTATTCTCTATGTTGAGAAGTTGTTTCTTTTTATTAGTTAATGACTTCCAAAATATAAGAGTAACCGCAAGAGGTGAAGCAGCATCTCTTACAGTGTAAACTACTTCCCACGGGTTTGCATTAATCTTTTCCGGCCATCTTGATCTTGGGGGAATGGAGATTTGCTCTTCAGTGCCCCCTGTGGTCCACTGTCATCCTGGCGTCAATTTGAAAAGTTGGTATGATTAAAAAGGAAAAGTATCTCCAAAGGATTAGATTCATATTTATTTAAAGCCAAGTGTACCAGGAAAGCCCTGGTATATAAAAATTAGAATAAAATATATGAATTGGAATAAATACAGGAATTGGAAGGGATGATTTTTTTACAGTAGACAAGAAGGTGTCTGTCTGAAAGTTAGGTGAGAGGAGGTACAAGGTGAGCAAAGGAAGAGGGAAGAAGTGATACATCACCTGTCAGGACCTGAAACTGTGTCCAGTGCAAGGTACAGGTGCCATCAGGATTTGGTAACAAATGAATGGATAGTCGGTGTGGTAGAGAGGATGCTTTAGATTTGTAGCAAGATATTTTGACTTGCATTCTGATTCTGCCCCTGGGGGAAATCATGGGCCACTTTTCAGCCTCAGTTTACTGATGTGTGAACCGAGATTGATGGGAAGGCTCACTGAGGAACAGTGTGTAGATGGGACCTGAATGTATAATTGGCACTGAACAGCTGTTTGGTTCTTTTGGCAAAGTACACTTTTGATTCCCCAACCATTAATCAGTTTCTCTTGCAAATATTTTGTTGTAAATTGATTCTGTGCTTGACCTTATTGCTGGCTGGGGTTTGGGTTTACAAGCAGACTCCTGTTTCCTCTTTTACTATTCGTGGGAGTGCTTGATTGAAAATATTATAAGGTTCTATTTAAAAATAACACTCAAAATTACTGTGGCTTCACTTACACAATCGTATATGCTGCAGCTATGTAAATTTTGACCTATTTTTTCTGTCACCTAAAACACATAAAGAACTATTTTAAAATATATTATATTGTGAAGCCTCATGTATACAGAGTTGTTGGGAATCTCTTGTTCCATATTCAGTGAGTTTTGCAAATGTCTAAACTTATATGCTTTGTGCTTAACATATTATGTTAAACTTTTGAAAAATTATGTTTGAAAAAATCCTCCAACATCTGTCACATACTTTCCTGCTTTTTGCAAAGAATATATCAGATGTAATTTTACTTTTTTATATGCCAGGTTATTGTTTTGTCTGCTTGATCAGTAAGACATTAGGTTTTGTGGCATTCTTATTGGAAGCAGTCATTGAGTCTGTTGTTTCAGCCTGGATCTTACTAATTTGGTTTTTTTTTTAGATTTTATTTTAATGGTACATTCGAGATACACATAGTGATAGCATTCATCATAGGGGATTTGTACCTGTACATGATACATCTTGCTGCTGCTTTTCTTCCCATTTCTCTCCCCTCCCCTCACCCCCTTCTCCCTCCTTATTTACAAAAGCTTTGTTTCTATTTCTTCCTTCTATTCCTTATTTCTCTCGTCACTCTGGTGTTTCTTTTAATTTGTTAGTGCTAGAATAAGAACTAATGAAAACTATTAAGATGTGTAGCTCAAGAGTTAGTAACCTTAAGTAAAGACTTGAAGTCTCCTTCGTCCAAATGTAAGAGATACCCTGCTTTTAAAATAGTGATTTGGGAGGCAGTGTAATCCTTGTTTTGTGTCCTTGCTGTGTTCCAGGTGCTTAAGATCAGTAACGTAAACTCTGGTAAACAAAGGGTTTTACATAACTTTACATTTTTATTAGTACATGTTTGCGGTACACAACGATCACATTCCTTGTGGGGAGTTGGTACATGTACATAACACATCTTAATTCTTTTTCCCTCCCTTCCTCTCTCTTCCCTTCCCCCTCCCTCCATCTCTTGGTCCCCTTCCCTTTTGTAAAAGATCTTTCTCCCCATTTCCTATTATCTGTCTTTTATTTTGCTTTTTAATTATAGTTTTGGTTTCTCATATAAGAGAAACTGTATGATATTTAAACTTGTATGTTTCATTTATTTCACTTAACTTTACGGTCTCAAGGTGCATCCATTTTCCTACACATGACTCAAGTTTATCCTTCTTTATGGCCAAGTAGGACTCCATTGTATATAAATACCACACTTGCATTATTCATTCATGGGTTGTTGGACATAGAAGCTGCTTCCAAGATTTAGCTATTATGAATTGTGCTGCTATAGACATGGGTATGCATGTATAACTGTAATATGATGTCTTTAACTCTTTCAGGAAGATACCTAGAAGGGGAATAGCTGGGTCAGATAGGATCTCTATTTTTAGGTTTTTGAGGAATCTCCATACTGATTTCCATAATAGTTGTACTAGTTTACTTTCCCACCAATAATACAGAAGGGGTCCTTTTTCCTTCCATCCTTGACAGCATTTGTTATTTGATTTTTTTTAATGATAGCTATTCTTTCTGGATTAAGATGGAATTTCAGTGTTGTTTTAATTTGCATTTCTTTAATGGTCAGTAGCCTCTTTAGCAAATGGTGTTGGAGAAAACTGGCTACCCACATGCAGAAGATTGACTCGAGACCCCTGCCTCTCACCATGCAGTAAACTAAAATAAAAATGGATCAAAGATCTAAGTGCCAAAACAGAATAACTTTAGAAATGTAGCTACTGACACATACTTTATAATGTGCTCTCATAGAGTTCCCACCAGATCCCACTATTCACAAATGCAGATCCTGAAGTTTAGTAGTGAACTCTTTCATCCGAGATCACATCCTGGAAGGTGCTGAGCGCTGGTACCCCGGGCTCTGCACTTCAGCTGTAGCTTGTACCAGTCTCTCTTCCTGATACAGCCTTGCACCGTGCATGGCTCTTATGTGTACGGAGTTACACACCAGATACATGGAATTGTTAAACCGTGCACTCACTCTGCACCTAGCTAGAAAGGAGAATGAGTATATCAGAGCTTTGATGAGAAGGCTGGGACTGACAGTGTATCTTTGGAGGTTAAATACAAGACATAATTCTCATAAGGTTTCATTTATGACTGATAAAGCTATGTAGCTTGCAGTGCAAGAAGGAACTATGAAGTCTACCAGTTGTTGAAGTTGCAAGTGGGTATATATTTCCACATGGCTATATGCGAACTAAAGTTTTTAACAATAAAGCCTTAAATCCTATTTTCACCTCAACACTTATCAGCAAAAGGATAAAAATTTTACCTTAAACAGATTCGAGTTAGCAGGACTTGGAATTCAGGCAAAAATAGCAGTATTAATAGACTTATTGAGCATTTTCAGTGCATACTGACGTGTTCATAGTGGCTTATGTGAACTGACTCTTTAATCCTCATGGCCCAGGACCTAGTTACTGTTGCCTTCCGTCCATGCGAATGGTGGATCGGAGGCCAGGGGGATTAGTCTCCCATGATAAGTGTACCTATTACGTAGCCCCGGAATTGGATAGCATCTGGCTCCAGCGGTCCCTGGGGTCTCTACAGGGCAGGACCATCTAGTTTTTTTTATTTTTTTATTTTTTTATTTTTACCAAGAACATGTATTGGTACATTGTATACATAATGATCATAATCAACATGGTTATTTTGTACCTGTACATGAGACCATCTAGTTTTTAGTGTGGAGGTAATCTGAATCTTCACTCAGGGTGAGGAATGAAAGTGGGGGGTAAGACAGAGACAGAGACAGAGAGAGAGAGAAGGAGGGAGACAGAGATGAGAAGAGTAGAGGAGGAGGAAGAGGAGGAGAAAAAGAAAGAAGAAGGAGAAAGGAAAAGGGAAGAGGAAAGAGGGGAGAGGGAAAAAGAGAAAGGGGGAAGTGGGGAGAGGGAAGAGGGTTAGTTTTATGTGAGCAACATGGCTTCACATTATTTCTGCTAAGTTCCATTCTTTAGCTGTGTTCTGGCATGTTATGAGATGGATCATCATATTAAGAAGAATTAGATATAAAGTTTAGAGTTCTCATGCAAGCAGGAATCATTTCTTTCCCCTTAAGTTGACATATGTCTCTCAGAGACCACCAGGCTCCACGGAATTTCCTACCACTATTAGATAGGCTGTTCATTTCCCCCTCATCACTAGAGTCTCTCCCAGCCAAGGGTGATTTTTTTGTCATATTTGAGCACATTTTGCAAAGGAGAAGACTTATGGGAAGGGATTAGTTAACTGAGGATGGCAGGGAAGCAAGATGGAAATGGGGTGGGAATGCAAGTAGGAGAAAGTGAACAGTGACGTGTGGGAATCTTGGCTTCCATTCCTGAGCTTCACCGAATGATTGATGTTCCGCTGGGCAGAGGAGAACTTTGAGTTAGGATCTTTCTCCAGGGCTGCTTCACATACTCACGGTACTGGCTCTTAACGTACCTTAACATTCCCAGCGCTGGGCTTTACACTTTTCAAACATTTCCTCAGAGATAGCGTGAGATCTGTATTTACAAGTGAAGGTAAGCAGAGGGCCTGCAGTTGGGTTTTCCCTTCCAGGATTGCAGATTTGGTCTTTTTGTTTGTATGGATATTAGCTGTCTGAAGGATAAACCCTCTTATGCTTTATTATCATTTGGAAACTTTTTTTTAAAAAACTTCTTTCAGATTCAAAAAAGTTTAATTCTTATGCAGGTGTGCAGTTATATCCCTCAGTTTTGTCTAAGTGGAATGAGAAAAATCTTGTTTTCCAGTTAATCATACTTGTATTTTGACATCGAATGGCAGGCATTTGTCAAAATTAATGATTGTGTAAACCTAGAACGATAAGTGCAAAGGAGAGGGAGGGCTGAAATCATGTTTAAAAATGTAAAAAGGTGATCAGAACATCTGAAAGACATTGTGGGATCAGACTGTACTTTATCTCACAATAAAGGGAGAGTCACATCTATTTTAAGAATTCTTGCCTTTCAACATTCACATGTGAGAAGTGCAGGGCTTTTTTTTTTTTTTTTTTAGCTGTAAGAAAGTACAGTACATTTAAAGTTTTGACAGTGGATAAGGCTGTTGCATTTTGCATGACAAGCTGAAGTCGATCCTTGCACAGCAGGATTTATTGTGAAGATTTTCCCCAGTTTCATTCCAAGTACACTTTTCTTAATGAGGTTTTGTCTGAATGTCCAGAGCTGAGTATTTTCAAGTCGTAGTTGTGTTTGTGTTTGGTCTCAGCGATGTGCTGGGAGGCTTGTTAAGGCTGCAGGCATCTTAGAGCCCCGCAGCAGTGTTCTCCCGCGCCCCGCGCCCCCCCCCCCGCCTTTTCCTTTGAGTTGATGAACTAAGGGGGTGGTGATTGCAGAGCACAGCTCTGTGGACCCATGACCTCGTGTGTCCAGCGTGGAGTTCCTGTTTCCAGGGGAATAAAGTATATTTTGTGTTGGGGAAGAAGAGATAAAGAAATAGTTTTCCTCCCCTTAAAAAAAAATTGCCTCATTTATCCCTTTCCTCTCTAACAGGAAGCCATGCTTGGATGGTTGTTTGGTGATTATACTTTCTGTATCTTTCACCCCTACCACTTCCAGCTCTGTTTTGTTGGATATTTTCCTTATTATAAAAACAATTTGTTTTTTAAAAAAAATACTGCCTGTTTAACCTACTTCTAGTCCTTAGAAAAATAAAGGGCACCGCACAGCCCTTTGCCCTTCAGATGTTGATTAAACTTGACGTAGTGCACATTGAGAACCCACCAGAATCTAGATGCTGAAATAGACATTTTGTATTTGAGCCTTAAAGACTTTGTCTTATTTCTGAGAAGTGAGTGATAGCATGAGACTTGAAACCTCTGTGGAGTTATGTGAGATTCAGTCTTGGTGATTTTCACCAAAAGCACATTAAAATGGCAGCAGGGATGGTCCTGTTCTCGTTCATTCTCAGCTATAGAATGTTGTTACTGAACCGTCACAGGGAAGGCAGCTGATGGTGGACGCTTGGCTTCTTTTTCATGTCAGTAACTTTTGCCCTTCCGAGTCACAGACGAGTAGTTGCTAACTCTAAAGCAAGTTTTTGGGAAAGACATACTGTGTTTTTTTTTAAAGCGATCCTGCTCATTATCAAATTGCAGGACAATACAAAAAATGCAAGGAAAATAAAAATAATTTCAATTTGGGAGTAACATATTTATGAACTTAATTTATGGCACTTAATTTATGCTGATGGAATGAATACCTGGCAGATAATTGAAAAGTGGGATTGCTCCATGACAGCAGTGGGTAACCTATGGCACGCGTGCCGCTGCGGGCTGTTTGTTATCATTGAAAACTCTAAAAGGGTTGCCATCACTGCTGTATAATAATATTTTAAATATAGCTACTTAAGTGCAACAGAATTTGAATTTCATGAATATTAAATTTAAAAGAAAAAATAATTGAAATTAAAGGAATTTCTGGAGGATAAAAATTTCTTCGTAATGAAAGAGATGACTTGCTGAAAAAAATCCTAGGAAAGTTGTGCAGATCTTGTGCAGAGTGATTTAAAAAGAAATATCTCAACTAGATTATATATTTAAAAGAAGAAATTAATACATTAGTACTTCCTCCATTTTCTTTCATACTTTTTAATTTTAATATTCTTTTTACATTGTTAAGACTTAGAAGATTTTCATTTTGTTCAGTAGCCATAATCCCCACCGTAAATATATTACTTCTTTACTTAAAATAACTCAAAAGGCCTGTTGTGTGTTTTTTTACTGTGATTTCTTTGTTGCCTCTGGGTTGTGTTTTGGTTAACTGGAATAAACCAAAAAGTAGATTATCTAAGACAGAGTTTCGAGTGTTGGATTTCCTAAGTTTATTTCTGAGGAAATGCTTGTTTAGTGCCCTGACACTGGAAGAATAACTTGCCTGGGTTTGGGTTTGAATGCTCTTTCTTCTGGGCCTCCATCGAGGTGGCTTCACTGTGCTTGGTCTAGAGAATTGTTGGGAACAGTCTGTGACAACCTAGTTTCCTCACATGTTCATATAACTTTCACCACCAGGATTAATAACACCAATCACGTTCGTTTTGCCTTACCAGTTCTTCCAGCAACATGGTTTGCCTCTTGAGCTGTAAATTGAAGATTTTCTTTGATTTTAGCAAAATTATATTCTGTGATATTTTTTGCTTGCTTTTCTCTTCCAAATATTTTGACGTTTTAATCAGGAGCTTCAGTACTGTGTGTTGTTACCCGATTTGCCCATCATCCCCATGCCATTTTACCACTGATTCCTGACTGTGTTTCGTTCCTTTTTCTAATTTGATTTGCATCATCATAATATTTATTATTTATTTCATTTTCCCTTCTGAGTTTTACCAGTTTTCTTTTCATCTTTTATGTTACATCATTGAGCTCCTTTTAAAAAAGAGGGTATTTCTATAATTTCTTTGAGGCTGTTGCAGCTCACATTCCCTGTTGTCCTGTGATGCGCGTCCTTCATCTCCCCTGGAGTTTGGCGTTTTTCTTCTTTTTTCTTCTTCGGCATCCATGCCCAGGCCCCGTCCTCTCTTCCTTGCTGCTCCGTCTGTGCCTGGGAGTGGCCAAAGTGCAGTGTGGGGAGGACGTGAGGGAGCCAGAGTGGGAGGGATGACCCAGGGGCCGCAGGTCCTGGGGTTCGCCGTTTTGATCCGGGTCTGCTCCAGTCTCCTCCCACCATCCCTCACTTCACCTTCCGAGGTCCTCTGTCCTGTTCATGTTCTGTGAGGCAAGTTCAGACTTCACAGTTTTTAGCTTCGTAGTTTTTAGTGATTTGAAATGAGAGTTATTTCTTTCCATAGGGAATATGCAGTATTTTTTTGTGCCTCTTTTTAATTCTTTTGTTGTTATTTAGGAAGAATTTAGCTGTGTCAGGAATCTGAATATGGAAAAATTAACAGTAGTATAAGACAATGAGAGGGAGAGGAACGTTTCTAGACTGGGAAGTCTTCTGACTACTCCGTCCTTTTCTCGGACAGCCTTGGCCTTCTAGAATGGACTGCAGCAGTGAGGGTCTGTTGGCTAGTTCACTGAGTTACCCAGCAGTACGGGGGGTGATTGATCAGTGTGGTAAATCTTTATTACAGTAAAGGACACATTGCCAATGACTCCTCCCCCCAGTGCTCCCCTTGCTTCAAACACCATTATCTCATGGTTCTTGTCACTTTCTGAAGCAGCTCTAGAAGTCTATCTTGAGTGTCTTTATGAAGTGTGATCAAAAGTAAGGTGAATGCTGCTGCCTAGTGCCATCCAACAGAAAGGCAGCTTGTAAAAACATCACAGTGTGTCCTCACCAGTCTTTTTTGCTGGATCTGGCGCTGTGTGACTTCTGGCTCTTCCCCAAAGTTAGAATAACCACGAAAGGTAAACATTCTGCATCAATTCAGGACATTGAGGCAGCCGCAACAGCACAACTAAGGACTCTCATGAAATCGAGGACTTCCAGAGCTGCTTTAGAAAGTGGCGAGTATGTTGGAATAGGTGTGTCCAGAGTGTGGGGAGTATTTTGAGGGAGATTAATGGCAACGTGTCTTATACTGTAGTAAATAATTCTAATTGAACATACACTGTATTTTTTGGTCACACCTCATAGGCAGAGATCACTGTGATTTGGGGTATTCAGAGCATGGTTTTAGTGTCACATGTTGTAAAGCTGAGGCAACGCCGGGAAATCATGCGGTTTCTAGAATCCAAAGATCTAAAGAAAACCGTTAGCCACGTGCTTGTTACCTGTGGTGGTGACATAAAAGATTAGAGCTATTTTCTCACTTTTATGTGGGAACTAAACAGGCTGGTTTTATGGAAGAGAGTAGAATAGTGGTCATGAGCGGCTAGGAAGGGTAGGGGTGGGCGAGATAAAGAGAATCCCAAAATGTAGTTAGGTAAGAGAAGAAAGTTGGTTCTATAGCACAGTAGGGCCACCGCGGGTCACAACAACTTACGTGTTTTATGAAATACTAGCAGAGGAGTTTGGAGATTTCCAACACAAAGAAATGATGAATGACTAAGAAGAGGGAAATGCTAATCATCCTGACTTGATCGTCACATGGTACAAACATGTATCGCATTATCACACTGCTGTCTGTAAATACATATCATTATACATCGATTAAAGATAAGTATACAGATTGAAAGTTATTGTTCAAAAATTTAAACAAGCTGTGTGGTATCTTTTTAAAAGATGAGCAAACTAAAATTCTTTTCTTGTTAAGGATTAGAGGAATCATCGGGCATGAAGCACAGAAAAAGGAAAAAAGCCCATTATGCTATTTTCCCGGATTCTTTCTGATTCTGCATTGCAGTTTCCTGTGGGTGTTTAAATTATTAGCCATTTTACAAATGTCTTCTGGTTTTAGATATTATTAATCATCTGAAAAGGCTATTAAGTGTCATTACATGGTCTTAGGACTTAAAAAATTATATATAAAAGTGGAGCAATTTGTGATACTGATCGGACCCTCTGATTATGCCTGTAAAAATACTCCTAAAATAACCCTCTTCAGAATTACTGGATGTTCTTAATATTCTAACACTGTACTAGATTGTCTTTGATGAAGAAATAGGAATTGAAAAAGACTATCCTTTTTTTCTTTTTAATGTTTTGTTTTGTTTTGAGATAAGCTCTCACTAAGTTGCTCAGTTTCCCAGGCTGGGCTCAAACTTGTGATCCTCCTGCCTCAGCCTCCCAGAGTGCTGGGGTGGCAGGTGTGCGCTGCCACACCTGGCTTTGTCAGCATGTTTATTTGCATACATTCATCACAGCCCTTTGGTGATGTGTCTCCTTTTTCCATAAATGACTTTATCTTGTTGAGCAGAAAGGACCTGGAAGTGGCTTAGATTGCATTATTGAGAAAATCTGAGTATATTCATGCTCATAGGTGCTGCGTTTCATTGCACCCACATGAAGTGCAGCTATCCATGAATTTTGCTCTCCTGTACGCGACATCTCTAAATACAGCAAAAGACATGGGAATGAGAAAGGGAAGATGTTTCGTGTTATTATGAATTTGAAAGTATATTTTAGAATTAATATCAAATCAACAGATCAGTATTTTTCAGCCATGGCAGTTTTGGTGATGGAAAACAAAATCACCAATTTTTTTTTAAAAATCAAATTTAAGCTTCTCAGTTCTTCCAGAAGGGTAGAGGATGCCGTCAGTTGCCATTGTATTGCATCGCCGTCACAGGGTTTGCTCAGTGCTGCACTGTGCACATGGGGTCTTGCTGTTCTGCCCACTTCCGCAGCCAGCTGGCGTGGGGAAGGAGTCTGCTGGGCTCGCTGGTTTAGTTCTCTGCCCCTCAGCTTTCTAATGTGAGAGTGAACTGCTTTGGCAGCAAGTAAGTGAGGTGCAGCTCAAACCCTGTCGGGGGTCTTACTTTGCGAGTTTCTGAACTTTACGGTGCAGTACTTTGCTGTCCTCCAGGAACTTCCTTTCTCTTTCTAAGTTTTACTCTTTTAATGGAAACGGACTCCTACTGCACCGTGGCATCTAAAAGTGGCCCACTGGGCCTGCTGTTTTTAGAGAGGGAGGAAGTTGCCTTTTGTTCTTGGTGCTTTCGCCTCCCACATGTTCTTTAGCTTTTCCCCTCTGGGCTTAGTAGTGACGGCCTTCTGATTCCAGGTGCCTTTTCGTGGTCTGTTTCTGGCTCTGCTTGTCTAATATTCAGAATTCTGAATGTCACAATTGCACTGAACTCTTCTGTTTCTGTTAGCTACAGATATGTGGGTTCCTTTCCTCTCATTTATTAAAGTTATGTCATCTAGATGTAAAGGAATGGAAAGTGTATTTGTGCAGTTTGAAGACTAATAACAAGATGGACATTCGCGAATACCCACCATCTAGGTTGGCACACAGAACAGTACTCATACCTTAGAAGCTGTCTGTGTATCCTTCACCTTCACCTTCTACCCCCATAAATTCTCATCCTGAAACTTAGATATTTGAGACTTTTTATCCAAAAAAGTAAAAAATAGTGATAAAAGTGATAACCATAGAAATTTCAGTAATAGCAAAAGAATAGATGCATGTTTATTTCTAGTATTCCATAAAGAAAACTTTGTTTAGGATTGAGAAGGAGGATTCACACTTAGGTTAGTCTGCTCAGGCTACTAAACAAAATGCCTTAAGTGGGGCGAGTTAAGCCACCGACGTTTGTTGTCCACAGTTGTGGTGGCTGGAAGTGCAGACTGTGGGTGGTAACAGGTGTGATTGCTGGTGAAGGCCTTTCTCTGGCCTCCTGTCTTCCTCTTCCTGGCTGTCTTCTTGCTGTGTCCTCATATTGTGAAGAGGAGGAAGAGGTCTCCCTCCCCTTTGTGGGGTAGGGATTGAACTCATGCCTTGGTGTGCTGTCTGGTCATTTCTTACAGGGATACAAGTCCCACCATGAAGACTCCGCTCTAATGTCCCCTTCTGATTACCTCCCAAAGACCCCATCTCCTAATACTGTTGAGGGATAAGGCTTCAGTCTGTGAATGTTGGGAGGGCCCTGAGTGTTCACGCCCTTGAAGGGTTTCGGCTCTTCCTGCTGTCTTACTGCCATAGACTGGATACGGCTTGCTTGTTTAATTGTGTTCCCCAAGGTCATTGTCATTAAAAGCTTGGTACCCAAGGAGGTCCTTTTGGGGGTA
Organism: Hystrix cristata; assembly: GCA_004026905.1. Taxonomy (NCBI): domain Eukaryota; kingdom Metazoa; phylum Chordata; class Mammalia; order Rodentia; family Hystricidae; genus Hystrix; species Hystrix cristata. Next base: position 49,970 of record PVJO010007612.1, read on the forward strand.
ATGGGCCTATGGGAGGTGGGACCTAGTGGAAGGTCCTCAGGTCATTAGGAACGTGCCCTGAAGAGATTGTGGAACCTCAGTCCCTATCTCTCTGACTTCTTGTTTGTAGTGTAAGGTGTTCCATATCACACGGGCCTTGCTCATGACATGACTACTTGCCCTGGTGCATGTTCCTGCCATTGCTATGTACAATCTGCCCTTGCCCCTCACTAGACCAGTTCCCCTGCACACTGTTTGGATTTCCAGCCTCCAAAAGTGTGAGCTGAGTAACCTTTTTCTATTATAAACTTAGCTGCCTCAGGAATTTCATTGTAATAACACAAAGCTGACCAATACACTTAACCCAACTTAGCATTAATGTAAAAAGAAAGAGTCAGACTTATATAATGCAAATATTCAGAGGGCTAGCACCCAAAACACTTTTGTCTGAGGTTACAAGGACTAGCTGGGAACTCCCTATTTGGTACTCTCAGCTTGCGGGTGAGCAACTACTTCTGACCTCACCAATCTTGGCCACTACAGCTGTGCACTCGGTGTCTGTGGTCACTCACCCGGGCTGAACTCTGCCCACAGGATTCGGAGGTTCCTGTGAGTTTTTCTGTCTACATTGTCAGGTGCTGTCTTGTCTCATGCTTTGTTTATCCCAACTTCTGACTTGTCCTCTCCTTGCTGACGGCGTTTTAGAGTGCCCACTGTGTAGGGAGCTGCACCAGGATCTGCAGCCGCAGCGTGGGACCTGCCCTTCCTGGGCACAGTGTGGTGGTATGGGAAGCGTGTTGGCTCTTCTGATGTGCGCAGGCTGGTGTGACCTCCCGCTTCTGTAGGTGTTTCTGCTCCTCTTTTCTTGAACTAAAGTTTTGACTCTCCCAGACTGCTGGCTTCTGAACTCTTCTGCTGTAGTGCATCATGAGGCAGCAGTTTCAGTATGGCTTTCCTAGATGTGAGTCAGCATATTTAGGATTCTTTCTGTTCCCCGCTTTCTCCAATCTTAACCACTCACGGTCCTGTGACTTATATTGGTGCTTAGTAAATTTACCCCGATGGATCACATACAGTTAATGTTAGAATTTCCACCAAGGTTCTAAAAATGTCTGCCTTTAAGATTAAACTAAAAATAGACCCCCTGGAAGACCTAAATAGAATAGTTTCTCCTTTTTTTCTGTGTCAGTCTCTCTGGGATTTGGCTTCTTCTGAAATCTTATAAAGGTTTTGCTTTTTATCTAAACATCGAGATGTACTTTGTGAATATGAGATTGTCTACCTGGGCTGAAATTTTAATACCATTTAATGAAAGTTTTCTGGCTGGAGGAAGAAAGCTCATTTATAGAAATCATCTTGAAACTCTGACTTATAGCTCTGTTGTTCTGCATTCTTTTTTTTTTTTTAACCACCATTGATTTTATTACTGTCACACCACATGTACTTAACAAAAGAAATAAATCTACCTATAAATTTTTAAATGATTTTGAGACACAGTTTTAGAGCAAATAATGATCTGTATAGCTTTTAAAAGGTAAAAATTCAGTTTCAGTGTTATGGAAAATATCTAGACTCTGTGATTAGACTGAAAGAGATTAAATTACTCACCTTTAATCACTATTTTATACATGTCTTTCAAAGTGACATTGTCATCAGATTTGTTTATGATAAGATATATTTACAGGATAAGCACTAATTTTTCCCTGTTATTCTTGGTTTTGAGTGTCTCTGTGATAGCATATGTTTATATGCCTCTAAGGTTTTTAATTTACTTTAGTCATAATTAAGTAATGAGCTTGTAACCGTGTTGCCTGATTTTCATCAGGCCACTTAAATAACTTGGTTTTAATACACACGTAGCTTTAACAGATCTCAGTCATTAGCTCTCAGATTAGTTTGTATGTAAAAGTTTTTTGTTAATTATTAATCTAATCTGTGGAAGGAGATATCATTTTATATCTTAGAATTGAGGTGTTATCTTCTGGTTCAGGTATGTAGGAATATGTAGAATTACTTTACAATATATAGACAACACCTCTGCTTGGTATCTTCCCAGAAGAATTAAAAACATCGTACCACAGTGATACATGTACAACCATGTTTATAGCAACAGTTTGTAATAGCTAAGTCTTGGAAAAAACCCAAATGCCCAACACCAATGAATGGCTAACGAAGATGTGGTTTTTCTATACAATGGGGTATTACTCTGCCATATAAAAGGATAAACTTGAGATATTTATGGGTAAATGGATGCACCTTGAGAACATACTCTTAAGTGAAATAAATCAGACACACATGAATACATATTGAATTGTTTCTGACATGAGAAACCATAAGTATAAATAAGGACAAAAAAGTATATTAGATACTAAGTAAAAGAAAGATAATATTCAATAGGGAGGAGAATTAGAAAGGGAGGAGAGGGAAAAGAAGGAAAGGAAAAAGAAAAGAAAGAGAAAAAGAGGAAAAATGTAAATAAAGCTACTGTAAATAGGGAAGGGAGGGGGAGTAGAAGGGGGGTGGGGAAGAAGCGGGGGAACCAAGGTGTATTATGTACAGGTACAGATTAACTATGATGAATGTGATTACTATGTATGCAGTGTACCAATACATGTTCTTGGTTGAATAATATATATATATATATGGGCAACAGGAGTAGAACTGTTCTTCTAGCACTTTCTGGGAAGACTTGGCCTGGGGTCATCTCAGTGCAGGTGATTGTTTGACAGAGTGTGCAAGAACTAGCTGGGATGTGTATGTTAACAATGTCTGACTTTCAGCTCAGCTCAGGCTCATTTTTAGGGTAAGAGATGAGGACTGTCATGCTCACGTTCACTGTTTTGGACTTGGAAGTTTCTTTAGACATCCTGTAGTCCAAAGTTCTTGTTTCTCGTAAAGGAGAAAGCTTGTTCTACAATGTCAGGGGCTTCTCCCACACCACGCCAGTCAGCTTCTGGGTGCTTATTTAGTTAGGAACTCCTCCATGACTGAGAAAACAGCAGTGAGCGGAATAGCAAAGGTCCCACTAAGCCCTGGTAGACAGCACCGAGTCTGGGAATCCGCACTAGTTGGGAAATTCCCCTTTCTAACGAAGCTACACACGAATGGCAGTTCTTTTAATAAATTCTATAGTTTTCAGAAGTGTGCTATCTTTTTATTATTTTGAAATTGTACAAAAGAGGAGAATAAAAATTCTCCATGGTTAGAGATATCAGTTGTGCTGTAGGTAAAATCGTGACACTTTTTCGAAGTAATTGAAGGTCCAATGAATACTATTTTTTGACACTATGAAATGTACTCAGAAGGTCGCTTTGTTTGAAGGTCATTTTTCTAAATGGTAATTTAAAAAATAGGTGCTGTTTTGTATGATAGTAATTTTGTGTTTGCATAAAGAAGCCATTAAAATTTTTTCATCTTCTTTTTTCTCCCTTCTTCCCTTCCTTTCTCCTCCTCCTTTTTACTATGCTCAGTTATTATTTTTCATAATGTGTGATATTGCTGCAGAAGTATGTTTCTAATTGCCAGTTGTGACAATTTCTTAAACACATCTCCTATTTAGGAAGGACTCTGTTGTCTTTAGACTTTTCTGTGGTATGTGTATGAGGCTGGAGGATTGCACAGAATGTCGTTTTCTGTGTAGTGCGGAGAAATCTAGGTGACAGTTTCATTGGCTTTACCTCTACTGGGATGTGCAGATTCAGCGTCAGCCTGTGTGTCTTGGGGATTTGATTTGGAGGCATCTGGCATCTTGGTTAAGCCAGCGACTACTGTGCAGTCTCCAGTTGTGGCGCAGCAGACATCAAGGGTTAGACTCTGCCCAGGAAGGCCAAACACAGGAAGGAACAGAGAAAAGGCAATTGTGGTTCTACAAGAATCTTACTCTTTAATAAAACAGCATAAAACTGCAAAGTGCGAACTAGCATTTGCATAGACAAATTTTAGGGTATATACGTAAAATTTATAGTAAAAATATTTGAACAAATGGAAACATTCTGGTAAAAATTAATCCTTAATCTTCATTAATCATTTCTTTCATTCATTTCATTTAGTTTTTGGCCATTAATTGAATGAGTGAAGGAAAGTTAAAGCCACAGGTTTTCATATGTGGAAAGGCCGGTTCCTGGCACCATTGCTGATTTCTCGCCTCTCTCTCCTGCTGCTAACCTTAATTACTTTGCTGATGGCTCTAATTGACCCAGTAAAAGAACCTTATCTGTGTTCAGCCCTTCCCAGGCCCTAGTCATTGTAGCTGCTGTGGACACGCAATGCATTGCTTGCTTTCAGCTTTTATAAATGGCCTTCCAAGTTTGAGTTACTGCCCTGGGGTGCCCTTGCCTTCAAAAGTCCCAGGTCGTTGTCTATGCCCGTGTACTGTCCTGGTCCCAGATCTGCCTTTCACCACCACTGCGCCCTTCCCCCATCTCCAATGCCCTGGCTGATGGCATTGTACTTTTAGCTTTTCTTGAACGTGCCTCCTGGCCTTTTCTTGTCTCACAGTTTTTGCACAGTGGTCCCTGACTATAGGATCTGCTCGTTCATGTTCAAATTTCCCTATCCAGATTGTGTCATGGGACCTGCCTAAACCCTGCTGCTTCACTAAAGTTCTCCCGGTCATATTGGTTGGAAGTCATTTCCCCTTTGGGATCTGCTTGATGCTTTGTTTGTCTTACTACACTATGTTGCCTGTCTCATTTTGGCCCTGAGAATATAATCACCTTGAGATACCTTTTCAGACATTTTTCTGTGTGTGAATATACGCATATATATATTTTTAAAAATTACCAAACAGTGTTGTCTCATTTGTTATTTTCATTGAATGGTGTTGTGAACATCTTTCCAAGTGTCTATAAAAGCACATGTACAACTATTTGCATCTGTGTGTGTGTGTGTGTGTGTGTGTGTGTGTGTGTTTGCTTTTGTGTAGTTATTTCCTCAGGAAGTCCTTCTAAGTAGAACTTGTGGATTAAAGAGTGAATGTGCTTAAAGGCTTTTGATACCCATTGCCAAATTGCCCTCTGGAGGACGAGTTTTCCTAGATCCTTGCCAGCACTTGCTACTATCATTCATTTTAATTTTTTAAACTGACGGGGGAAAATAGTCCCTTATGTTATTTTAACTTACAGGCCTTTTATTTTTAGTACAATTGTACATTTGTATTAGACTGATCACCATTAGTATTCCTTGTTTTTTCATGAGTTGCACTTTGTATTATTCTATTTTGTGAATGTCTTTTACCCACTTTTCCGTTGGGTTACTTTAATTTGGTTTTCATTTTTAAAATCTTCTTCTATTAGAGATAGTGTTTTAGGTACTTTTCTAGAGTCAGTGGTTTGCAAGAGAGCAGATTTAATACAGGACAAGTACAAGTTACAACATTCACACACAAGCCAAATGCAGGAAGAGTGCAGAAGAATGTCTGTCTACATGCTGGAGACTTGAAAAATGCAACCAACGGCTGGGAGCCCACAGCAATGTCTGTGTACATCTGTGTCTGCACTAAAAAGCTGAAAAGATCTATACTGGCACCAGGGTACGATGCCAGTGGCAGAGATAAAGACCAGAGCTCCCCTGAAGTGAACAGTAGCCTTCCCTGATGATGGCAAGGCCCCGAGCTCCTCCTGCAATGAAGGGCCACAACAGAGCTTCTTCTGGGAAACAGCCAGCCCCTACCTTGTGCTCCCATTCTCCTCCACACTGTGCTGGCAACAATCCTCAGACAGATTCTCTACGCCCAGAACCACACCATCTCAGTCCAGCTGGGCATTCCTGCTCGAGTTGACCACAATAAGTCCACCATAAATAGTAACCCTTTGTTTTTCATATGTTTTGTGAATGTTTTTCTGCATTTGTTTTGAAATTTTGTTATGAATTGCCTGTTTTATTATTTACAGAAGCTTATAGTTTTTATAATCTTATCTAAGTTTTTCTTCGTGAGTTTTAGACTTAATATTGTATGATAAAAGGCCTCTCCTGTGAATGTTCAGTTGTGTTTTTATAGTAAATTTGTGGCTTCATTAAAATGGATATAACCATAATGCATATATTCTTGTTTGGTATCAGGCGTGATGCAGGGATCTAACTTTGCCCAAATGTTTAGTCAGTAATCTGGCAAGTATTTATTCCTCACTCATTTTTGTTTCTTGCAGATTTCAAATGTCCTCATGAAGGTTTTGATATGAACTTCAATCTCTGGACTTTCTGTTCTGCCTTTGGGACTGAGTGTCTAATGAGGCCAATGTCTGTAGTTACTGTAGTAGTAATATCAGGTCCTTTTGGGTGCTCCTCTTTTATTTGGAAAATATTTGAGCTGGTCTTGTATATTTTTTCCTTTAAAATTGACTCAAGAATCATTTTGTCAAGTTAAAAAACCTATCCTGAGATTTTATTTGGAATTACAGTGAAACCACAGAATAGGCTGAGGACAATAAACATTTTTATAATATTAAATGTTCCCTGGAGAATCAGGGACTGTGACTCATTCAGTCATGAGCTTTATGTTTCTTACTAAGGGTCTGTAGTTAGATTAATTTGTACATTCTTCACATTTACTTAAACCCAAGTTTATTCATAGATTTTATGTATATATATATATATATATATATCCACCTGCATGTATACATGTGTATGCAATTTGTTGTCATTATTAGAAACACCCCCACCCAGATGATTTCTAAATTGTTTTTGCTGATTTTCATAGGAGTGTGTTTTCCTTTTGCATATTTGTCATGCAACCAACTACTTTATTTAACTCTTACTATTTCTGATAGTTTTTTCATTGGTTTCTTTTTTATTCTTGTGACTATTTCATGCATACCATGGGAGAATATAGTACTGTATAACTTTTCTAAATAGAAAAGTACTGCAACTTTTAGTTAAGTACTGCAACTTTTATTGTACTGCAACTTTTCTGAATAGACTGAAAAATGATAAAAGTGCGGAGTTCTTTTTCTGGAATTGGTGAGAACTGGATTTGGAAGAGAGTTACTCCTTTCAGACAAGGCTAGCAGACGTCAGGGTTGCTAGCAGATCCTCCTCCTCCGTTCTCTGTAATTTTACTGTGAGTAATACCTGATTTAATGGTTGTGTTAATAAATATTGGGTATATCAGAAAAGTACCCAGATCAGGAATATTCAACAAGCTGTACTAGTTATTATTAGCTTTGGAATTCATGCATTAAAGCATTTTAGTCATATTTCTTTAGATTCAAAAGACGTATTTCTTACTTGGATTCAGTTTTCTCTGTTCAGAATTTTTTTCATGACTTATGGGGATAAAACTGAATTTGTCACTCTATCATAGAGGGACCTCAGAATTGCTGGTGTATTGTAGAAACACTGGTGGTCTCAGCAATGGATGTGTGATCACTTCCTGTGGTCTGATGCCACCTCCTCAAAAGGGACCTCTCCGTTGGCCCTTGCTTGCTGATCGAGCCATTGAGTGGGATTCTCAGCTTTAATATCACTTCAAGTTCGCCCCATATTCCTCTTCTAACTCCTCTTTTCTCCATTCCTTGCAGCCCCATTAACTTGCAGCCCCATGTCTTCAGTATACAAGGGTTCTCTAAACTGTATTGTGGTGCATGGGCCCATCGCCCGAGAGACAGGAGTGCCTGCACATTGACATTCCTGCTACTTAAGCCCCTACATCTGCTGTTACTAGATTGTTCTGCCTTCAGCTCTGTTCCTGTGAAATATGCCCACACTCTTCAGCTCTTGCCTAGCATGCCACCTTTGTCTAACTCAACACAAAGCCTCTATTCAACCTGTAATTACTTTCACCCACTTCAGGTATCATTGCTACACTCTTAAATCCCAGCCTCCTCTGTATGTGCAATCTTTTAACCCAATGTAAAAGCTTTATTTTATTGCTTACACTCACAGGAATACATGTTTTCTAGCTGAAACAACCTTTGATATAAAAGCTATTTTAGGTAGTATGAGTCAAACTTTTCCATAAAACTTTAGAAAAGTAGTAATTGAAAAATCATTTTACTGTTAAGTCTTTGTTTTCCAAAAGAAAAGCAGTATTAGGACTGAAGCATAATTATAGGTAACAAATTTATGCTTGTATGAATGTATTCAGTTAAAATTCTGTGTCTGTCTTCATTACTACCTGTAGTAGTTATCTGATGATTTAAAAATAGGTTTTGTGTATAAAAAAGAAAGATGTTTTTAATGGAGAGTGGAGCGTCTGTGGTACCGACACGCGGTGTCCTCCTGCCCTAGGCTCTGTGAAGTTGAGGGTCTCCACAGCGACCAGCATTGTTGTATCGAGTGAATAGATGTGAAGCCTAGTGGAAAAGATTGGCAGAGTCTTGGGGGGATAGTCAAGGGCCATTTGGATGTGTTAGTAAGGTAATAAGTGCTGTCAAGCAACAGGTAATCAGGTGACTCAGTTTGCATCCTGAAGATGGGCATTCATGCCATCTCTTTTCTAGCTGTCTTTTGCCCTTTTCATTCTTTGATTTCTGTACCTATACCCATTTGAAAGTATATAGTAGTAACTGACACATTTTACTCCTCAGAATCGAGTTAGAGCATTTGTATTACTTTTACACTTGAACAAATACATTATTTGGCAGAGCGCATGAAGGTGGAGACTTGATGGTCTAGTTGTTCACACTGAAAGGGACCCATCGCTTCTTGACTGCCACATTTCAGACTGCTGCATCCTGAAGTCGTGCACTGGGAGAAACCCCAAGGTGCCTCCTCAAGGCTGCCCTAAAATAGTGGCCACCCCGAAGCAGCGGAGAAGGAGACATGCACACAGATGCTTGCCGAGTGGCATCTCATTGTGTGTTTCACCGTGTGGACTCGCCTGACCGTCCATGTAGAACTCAGCGTGTGTCCCTTACTGCAGTGTGGCTGTTAAGGTGGGTGACAGCATGTCCCACTTTTCCCAGGACAGTCCTTGCTGGTTGATGAGTGTCCATTGTCCTGGTGTAGTTATCAAGAGGCCTTGGTCCACTCCCAGAAATGTGCTGGTGAGTAGGATGCATTGTGTGACCACTCAGTGTCCAGCCGTGGAGCTCGCTTCTGCTCGCCAAAGCTGGTACCTGCCTCTGCTGGGAAAGGCTGTCCCCTGGCCCAGAGGGCCCTGGAGAAGAGCTAGTTCTGTCTCCTGATTAGACACACACTGAGGGCTCAACAGATCATTCCAGAGAATGTAATCTTAGCGCTAGAAAGGACTTCTAGAGAAGTTTGATTTTTTTTTTTAACATGGAAATGAATGATTTTTAACTCATGTAGAACAAAGAGTGTCCTTTGTGGTCCAGTGAAATTCTTAATGCATCTTTCCTAGGAATTTTTTACAGGCCGAGGTCCTCCTATTCATGGTATCTCATTCTGAAAAATTTTGCTTGATTAGCTCACCACCAGACTTGCCTGACCATGATTGCCTCAGAGAAAACATATGGCTCTTTTCTTCTTTTAAAGTTATGGATTCAAATTCTTTTCCAAAAAAAAAATAGAAGTCATTTACCCTTCTTGATTAATAACTTTCTTTGGAGAATGTTATTAAGTAACATTCTAGAGAATGTAAGTAACTTTTCCAGTTGCTGAGGTTCTTGACTTGTCATTCATGAGCCTTCTTGTAGTGGGAGATACAAGCTTTTGGGAGTTCTGCCTGCTTGGCTGTTCATTAATCTATTTTGTTTAGATACATGAAAGATTCAAGAGTTTTCTCTCTCTCTGTGAAGATAAAGTAGCAGCCTAGATATAGTAGCAGCTCTGTGTCTTTGCCAGTGATCAAGCAATTCTTTGAACATAAATTTCTAAAAGGTTTCTTTGTTATAAATCCTGGAATTAAGGTAGTTTAGACAACGTTTCAGTAATAGCCCTGAAATCTGAGACTTAACAGTAAAATTTTAGCTTTTCCCACATTATAGTTGAATGCGAATCGAGTGGCTCCTCCAGGCAGCTCTTCTTCAAATCGTGTGGGAGGAATAAGCTGCTTCTGTCTTGTAGCTGTGCCGTCTGGAGCAAGTGGTGTCCTGGTTTGCCACCAAAGAGGAGCATGGATGATCATGCCAGGATTTTAATGGTCACACAAGAGGGGCAGAAATCACATCTGCATCTCTCAGAGCCGTGATCCAGTCCCCCTGACTGCTGGGAAGCTGCCGAGTGTGGTCTGATTGTGCCAGGAAGGGAAAGATAGAATGGCATTTGGTGGCTGCCCAGCATTATTTCTGGCGGAGTTCCCTTTATTGACCTGATTCTTGGCTTGTTTGCTATTTTTTAAATAGACTTCGCATTCTCTTGCTTGTAGAGTTCAGCATCTTGAAGTGCTAACTTCTTCCTCCACATTTTGATTAAAATCGCATTCATCCTGATTTCAAGTTTATGTTCCTTTCATGGTCAGTGGTGCAGATTCACTACGAAGGTGCAGAGCGAGTGGGCTCGTGAGTTTCCTTGCTTGAGTTCTTCCATTCTCTTCCACCTGACATTGATTCCTGTACTTCTGAAGGTCACCTGTCTGTCACTAGAGAACCTGCATGAGAAACGCGGTATATTCAGAAACTCCCTTTTGTGAGTTCCTCAAAACCAAACATCTGACGGGCTGGTGAACAATGTCAAATGTCAGTTTATGTTTACTTCCACAGTTACTAAGTAGATCAGTACTGCCATGGCAGAATATTGTTTCCGACAGGAAATTCTGCTAGAGAAACTGAAGAGTGCAAAGATGACTTGCAGAACGTCTGCCCTGGGGGTTGCCCGACGGCTCATCTGCAGATGTGCAAAGTGTATCTGTACTTCTCCAGCTGGCCAAAGACAAACACGACCGCACAGTTCATACTTTTCACTCCTATTACTTCAACACTTTTGTAATTAATTAGATTACATTTCAGTTGGCATTAATTCACTTCCAGGGAGATCCCAAACAACATTTAAGGGTGAGATGACCAGTCTTACGAATGTGCCCTGATTTTGCGTGGTTTCCATTTGAGAGAGTTGCATTTTTCACTCTGTTTTCCCAGCACGTGGTACAGGTCTACGATGTAGCAGGTCCTGGAAGATGTCTGCTCACCTGGTGGATGTGAACCAAGGGCCCACTGTGCACCAGGCTGTATACCAGGCTGTTGGGGTGCCACGGTGACTGAAAGAAGCAGTTTCAAGCAGGGATGCCCGTGGTCAGAAGGAAAGAAAAGGTGTAGCATATGTGGGTGGGTGCTCTTTATAGGAGGTAGAAGAGTGGGGTGGCTGTTTCTGAAAAGCAGCTGTTTTTCTTCTCTGAGATTCTCAAATATAAGAGTTACTAGAAATAGGTATGACTGTGAGTGAGAGTCTCTTTAAAAGGGGGAAATAGGGTAATTAAAGTGACCTTTATCAGATTTGATAATGAATGGTTAGGATGCCTTTGTGTATTCTTTTAATGACAAGCAAAAATAGTAGTCTGAAATAACTTTGTTTCCAACAATTAGACATGCTCCAGTGATTGTGTGGTTGAAAAATTTGAAAATAATGAATTACTCTTAGAGAGATACAGTTAGGATACAGCTGGAGAAACCTCTCCGCTTGTAGTCCTGCAGATTTCCTCAGAGAAGTCTTCCCATCCCTGGCCCTGTTTTTGTGCCTCACAGTGCTGCTGGTGGATGTAGCAGACTGGCCGTGACAGCAGTGCCTGCCCCGACAGGTATTTCCATGTACAGAGAGTTCAGTATTGCCATTACTTTCACCATTCCTTAGACTTTTTTTAAAAGAGAAGGAGTAGCCCTACCACAGTTTAGTTACAGATGTAGAATCAGCAGTTGACAGGCATTAGATTCACCTTTCATTTTTTTTTTTTTAATTCACCATTTCAGTAGCAAAGCATGTCTTGGTAGAAGCTTATACTTTGTTTCTGTGTTATGAAGATTGTCCTTTGCTGGTTGCACATGTGAGGCGCCCAGTTGACTGCAGACTGCCTCCAATTTTTCCCTTTCTAGTTCTTCTCACTGGCTCATTTTAGAATGCATTAGGTGTGGCTCTCGGAATGATGCAAAGTTACAGAATCCTCCCATCCTTCATTTAAAGAAGCAGTGTTGAGGTTTCCTATCAAAAGAACCTAGTATTTAGGCAGAATTATAGGAAGTCAGAATGTCAGAGCAGAAAGAGATTTGAGAAGTCTTCTGCTCCAGCCCTTCATTTTGTAGAGGAGGGAACAAAGACATAAAATTAGGGTGTATGATTGTCTCAGATTAAGATGTACCGTTGTCTGTCAGTCACCATTAGCATTAAATAATGCTTTTGTAAATAATGCTTTTATAGTAAATAATGCTTTACTAGCCACCAGGCTTAGTAAGTGGTCAATAAATGCAAACTATCATTTGTTATCATCATTCCTGTTGGCAGAGCCCAAATTGGAACCCAGGTGCCCTAATCCAGGGCTCTTCAGGGGACACAAATTTTGTATTCTCCACATTGCATGGGGAATTGTATATTTTAAGAGCTTGAGTTAAAGAGATGAGAATGACAGCCACAGTGCCCAGTAGTGGTGTTTTATGGGTCAAGGGTTGCATGTTCCTGGCTTCATATAACCCTTACAGTGCTCTGTGAGGGTCACACACTTGTGACCATCTTCATTTGGCACAGGCCAGGGAACTTGCTCGCTGTCATACCACAGGTAAAGGGATGGGCTAAGGCTTTATGCCCTGCTCTGTCTGCCTCAAAATCTGTGTTTTTAACCATTATTTTGTGTTAGGAGTTGGCCAACTACGGCCCACAGTACCAAATCCAGCTGTACCTATTTTTGTACAGACTGCAAGCTAAGAATGTTCTTTACATTTTTAAATGGTTGGAAAAAAATCTAAAGAAGAATGATATTTCATAACACATTAAAATTGTGTGAAATTAAAATTTCAGTATCCATAAATAAAGCTTTATTGGAATCCAGCCACACTCATTTGTTTACATTACTGCCTGTGGCTGCTTAGGTGATAAGATGTGAGTAGCTGCAGATATTTAATATCCAGCCTGCACTGAAAATAGCTGCCAACGCTTGTTCTTCCTCCGTGATTACATTTTATGAGATTTCATCTATTTAGAGCATAATTGTAGGATTTTTTTACAGGGCTTATCTTCCCCCTACTTGAAGCTTAGTTTGTTCCATTTTAATTGGGATACAAGGGTTGATCAAAATATGTGGTGAATGTTTAAATAAAGAGCAATTTATTGCAGTAAAAGGCACATTGCCATTAATCCTTCTCAGAATACTTCCCCTTGCTTCGAGCACACTTACCCAATTGTTCTCGTCCCTTTCTGAAGCAGTTCTGGAAGTCCTTGTTCATGAGTATCTTTACAAGGTGTAAAGATAGAAAACACACGGAATGCCGTGCCCGAGTACCATCCAGTGGAAAGGTGGGCTCTCAAAAAGAGTACAATGTGTCCTCGTCCGTCTTACTCATCAGATATGGTACTGTGTGACTTCTAGCTCTTTCCCAAAGTCAAAATAACCATGAACAGTAAATGTTTTGAATGGATTCAGAACATGGAGGGAGCCACAAGAGCATAACTAAAGACTCTCATGAAAGAGGACTTCCAGAGCTGCTTCAGAAGGTGGCAAGAGTTATGGTAGAAATGTGTCCAAAGCAAGGAGCAGTGTTTTGCAGGGAATTAGTGGCAGTGTGCGTTTTACTGTAATAAATTTTTAAACTTTAAATATTTACTGTGTTTTTGATAGCACCACATATCAATTAGATGCTGGATATGAGGAGTTACCCTCCAAGTTATCTATGTCTTCTATTTTTTTTAACAGACTGAGAAATGATTTGTTACTGGACAATGTGTGAGTCTCTTGATGGTAACCTGTTTTTGCACTAACCGTGGACTGATACTGTTTCTGGTCTGCATGCCCCTCATATCCATTTATTGAGCTGTTTCTAAATCTTCATTGTCTTAGATGCAAAATCACTCTTTTTTTTTTCCCTTTGTAGTGGTTTGCTCTCTTCTGATTATGTGGAGATTCACTACGAAGATGGGAAACCACAGTACTCTAAGGTACATTTAAAAGTGTCTGGAAACCGTCTAGTATAAGTAGACTCATAGAACTGACAGTGCTCTGTGTATTGTTCTCATGTCTGTCTCAGTAGGATCACTTGAGCACCTGTGCAAGAGTGCTATTATTATTGAGAAATTTTTAAAAATTTACAAATGTTTGAGATAACACTAGAGATTGTATATATTCAGGACAATAAATACTGTTTGGGTTATGTATAAGTACCTTATGTAGTGGTATAAAGAGCTGCATGGTTCCATATCAACACCTTAAAGTACAGGTTGGGTGTCTTTTCCTGAAATGCTCGGGGCCAGAAGTGTCTCAGATTTTCGAGTTCTTGAGGGAGTTTAGAATATTTGCATAAACATAAAGAGGTATTATGGAGATGGGACTTGAGTTGAAACACAAAAACCATTTTTGTTTCATATATACCTTGTACACTTAGCTGGAAGATAATTTTATACAATATTTCGAATAATTTTGTGCATTAAACACTGTGGAATTTTCCACTAGTGGTATCATGTTGACTCTCCAAAAGTTTTGGAATATTTCAGACCTCTGATTTTCAGATTAGGGGCACTCCGCCAGGCACTCACAGCCATAGTGTCTGAATCTTAAGACTGAATGGGCTGTTGGAATGACTGTTTGGTACAAGTGACTTTAGTGTCCAAGAAGGACAGGGCGGGGTAAGATTTAGGAAGTATTCTGCCTCTAATCTTCCCAAAATTCGATGAGGTAGATACTATTATTGCTGTTGTACGCAGGAAGCGGTTGAGGAAAAGAGAGGGTAAAGACAAACCTGCTCTAAGCCACCTAATATTGTAGCATAAAGGTCATTGGGTACTTGAGTTCCTTCAGTCAGAGATTAACTTTTCTTCTCTTTATGGAAGATCAATAACTAGTAAGTAGGTTTAAATTAAAGCAAGAGAGTGATTATTTGTATATAAGAAATAAGTGATCTCTACCAGTCAGGGTGAAAATCTGTGGAATGGCTATAGAAAGAAACTCTGACTTGGAGGGAGTTTCTGGACACTCCGGACAGCAGTTGAGCTTAAGCAGTGTCCATGGATACCACAAGCCCGAGCGCAAAGAGGGAACAGAGCGACGCGGGGAAAGTCGCCGGACATGTTTTCTTCGGGATGCCAACGAGAGTGTCGGCCTCAGAGTGGCACGTGTTTTGTGTGGACCTGCGGAGCTCTGCAGCATGGAGAACCAGGATTTTGAATCTGGTGACCCAATTGTAAATACTGCCCAGGAAACCATGGCGTTTCTCAGGATTTGTAACTGAGAAATTAACAGTGGGCACGTGTGTAGTTTGAAGCGTGTTTCAGCCTTTGAACGGTGTGCTGTGGGTCCAGGACATTGGTATACTGTCCTTACTGTTTGTCAGTTCTTGCTGCAGGCTGCCTCCTGAGGATGGTTGAAACTGCCTAAAAGTTAATGCCGTGCAGGGTGAGCACAGTGCTGAGTCAAGTGTGGGGCAGCGCTTCCTGGCATTTGTACAGACCGCAGCTTCTGTCGCTGTGCCAGAGCCCAGCACACTGCAGGTGCTGAATCACGAGCCCAGAGTAGACAAGACACACGAGCCACCTTGCAGGCTGCAGTAACCTGATCTCACTTCCCACTAAGTCCAGAGGCAGAATAGCTAATCGGCCTCCAGAGGTCATCTGAGGTCCTGAAAGGAGGCCTCGTCATTAGTAAGACACTCCGGGCCTCCTACTGATTGCAGTGAAAATTTACAACAAAAGATCCGTCAGCCCTAGCAAACGAAGGTGCATTCACTACAGTTTGTTTCTGTGTTCATTTTTTTCTTTCATTTTCTCCACGTAGCTAATATACCTACACTGACTTGCTTAATAGATAATGGATTAATGGTAACAGCCTGTTGTTTATGTGTCCATATTCAGGTAGACATCCCCAGTCTGGTAGATGTTAGAGTATAAACAATTCTGTAGCAAGATTTTAAAATGCTAATGATAATATTTTAGTATACTTGCATAATCTTTCAGAGTTCTGTTTTAAAAGCTGCATAATATTCTTTATTCTTTCTAATTTTGGGGAGGCGCTGTTGAGGATCTAGGGATTGAGCCCAGGACCTCACAGATGCCAGGTAGGCGCTCTGTCCCCGAGCCACATCCCCAGCCCTTCCACTTTATTTGTTATAATTTAAAATCTCATAGGCACGTAGGTCGTTTTCTGTTTTTCACTATACAAATTATCCCGAGGAAAAGCCTTTCAAATACATTCTGAGCATGTCCTTAATAATTGCTTAAGGGTTAATTTTGAGAATGGGATTTTGGGGGGTCAACTAATTTGTACATTTTTAAAAGACTTTCGGCACATATTGACAATTTCTCTTTTCAAAAGTTTGTGTAAATTCACATTCCCACTAACATAACATACATAGTTTTAAAAACATTTTTAAAACAAACTTACGAAGGTCACCTTCCATATTGTTTAAGAAAACCTTTCTGTAGAGTACTAGCAAGGGAAATTGATATGTAAGAATGACTGGGTTATATTTACTTTTATACATCATGCAGTTTCTTCCCAAGATCTCTAACTATGTAGAAGAAGTATATGCACACAAAATATATCCACCTACCACCGCCACATGCAGTGTATTTTTCACGTGACTCCAGAAGAATGCAGTCCCAAGCAGACTGTTTGGCTTTGAAGTTAAATGTAAATGTGGACACTTAAAATATTCTGGGAATTGATTGCAAACACAATGATGTATCTACACTTTGAAGAGAATTGTCTAAATTTTTCTGCTTTGCTTCCAGCAACACCTTGCTACCACTAGACAGGAAGAGGTTAATGTCTTGGCTTTTACTTTTATTGGATGAAAGTGGGCTAAAAAGACTACTTTTCCATGTGTAGTAAACATAGGAACTAGAGAGGTTGAAAAATTGTGGTTCATATTTGCATTTCCATAATGACTAGTGGTGCTGAGCACTTTTTCACATACCTATGGGCCATTTTTAGGTCTTCTTTTGAGAAATAGCTATTCAGCTCTTTTGGCCACTTCTAGTTGGCTTGTTTTCTTGCTTTTGAGTTGAATTCCTTATATACCTTACACATTAACCCCTTATCAGACACATGGTTTGTAAATATTTTCTCCCATTCTATAGGCTGTTTCTTCACTCTGTTGGTTGTCTCTTTTGCTCTATGGAACTTTTTAGTTTGTTGTAGTCACACTTCTGTTGAATCTCTCTTAGGTAGCCAATAGTACGTGTTTTTAAATGCTTACTAATACTTTGGTTTCTTTTCTAGTTATAAAAGAAACTACCATCTGTCTGGCAGTGTGCGACCAAATAGATGGGTGAATTGTATCCCAATTTCCATTACCTTACTACTCTCTCCATCACTATTAAATGGAGAAAATGTCCTCTCCTGCCCTATTTTCCTGCCCTGGCTTCTTTTAGTCACTATGCTCAGGGAATGAAGAATGAATTAACTGGTGGGAAAGGAGTTGAGCATATCTCTGAAGTCCTTTCTGCCCCTCATTGGTGCATAAGAGTCACCTGCTTATAGGAAGTAAATATTCTGTCTTCTGTTCTGTGCTTTCATTTGTATGGTGGGTTGAGTGATGGGGGACAGAGTATTTGTTGGCTTTGCCTGGGTGGGGTCAGTCTGTCCAGCTCAGGACTGTAGCATTGGCAGGCCTATTAGACTCTCACCTCGTCCTCTCTTCTAGTTTAACTTTATCAACAAGAAAGTTTCATTTCCATCTCTCATTCACTCCCGTGTTACTCACTTGGTTTTAAACTTGGGTGAGTACCACTTCACATGCACTAGGATGGCTATAATTAAAACGATGGACATTAGTAAATGCTGTTGAGATTGTGGAGAAGTTGGAACCCTTACACACAACAGTTTGGCAGTTCTTAAAAAGTTTAGCATAGAGTTGCCACATGACTCAGCAGTTTCACTCCTAGGAAACTATTCACTTCAGTGACAGACTTATGTCTACACAGAAGTTGGCACATAAATATAGCAGCATTTTTTATAATAGCCCCAAAGTGCATGCAACCCAAATGTCCATCAGCTGATGAATGAATAAAGAAAATGTGACCTGTCTATGTGGTAGAGTATTATTCAACCCTGAGAAGGGGTGAAATACAGATATGTGGTATAACATAAATGACTCCTGCAAACATGCTAAATGAAAGCCAGACACAAAGGGCCACATAGTGTATGATTCCTTTTATTTGAAATCTCCAGAATAGACAAAACTGTAGAGACTGAAAGTAGATTTGTGATTGCCAAGGACCGGTAGGGGGGCAGGAAAGAGGAATGAGGAATGAGTGCTAATGGGTACAGGATTTCTTTTTTGGGGTGATGAAAATATTCTGGAATTAGATAGTGGTGATTGTTGTACAACTCTATACACTAAAATATCACTGAATTGTGTACTTTAAAAGAACAGTTTTTATGGTTTGTGAATTATATCTCAAAAGAAAATAGAGCACTTTTCAGGTGGGAGAGAGTTATTAACTCACCTTCTTCAACAAACAAGAGTCCTTTAGGCTGGACTTGTCACTTAGGCTCATGAGTGGGCCATTTCACATTCATTCATTAAACATGGCCTCCAGTTTCATCTGTGTTGTTTCAAATAGCAGGGTCTCCTTCGTTTAAGCTGAATAATGGTCCATTACATTTGTATGCAGTAAAATAAGTGAGACACAGAAAGAAAAGTACTGTGTGGCCTCACTTATATATAGCATCAAAAAAACCAGGATTGCCAGGTATACTAGTCAGCGTTTTTTGTTTGTTTGTTTGCTTGTTTGTTTGTTTTTGTTTTTTGGTGCTAGGGATCAAACTCAAGTAACTACTGAGCTAAACCCCTAGCTCTTTTTTCTTTCTTTCTTTCTTTTTTGGTACTGGGCTACTCTGGTTTCTCTTCAGATCGTATAAATCTTTCGCCTTTTTGGTACTGGGCTTTCCCTTTGCTGGGACACAAAAACCTAATACCTACAGCTCAAAGGAGGAGAAGGTGACTTTGGATTATGTTTTAAGGGGATTCAGTCCATGGTCTGCTGGCTGCAAGGCAGAAACATCACAGCAGAGGGCATGGTAGAGCAGAGCTACTTAACTCATGGTGGCCTGGAAGGAGAGCAAAGGACAGTACCAGAAAGGAAGGGGCCAGGAACAGGAACCAGACATAGACCCCAAGGCCACTCCTCCACGACCCTCCCAGACACACCACCAAGCCTCTGGATAGATCCCATAGCCAGTCAGTTGACTCCACCTGAACACCACACCAGGGGCAGGGGATGGGGAGCTGTTGGCAAAGGGTACAGAGCTGCAATCATGCAGGATACAAACATAAGCTTTATACTTCCATACGGGATGAGGACTTGAGTAGTTAATAATCCACTGTGTGACAGAAATTCGCTAAGTAGATTTTAGGTGCTCTTTTCCACAGTCACAGAATGCAACTATATGGGGTAACATAATTATGTACAGAAGCTTGTATATAAATATAACAGCATTTTTCATAATAGCCAAAATGTTAATTTGCTCGATTATAGTAATATATTATTGATTTTATATATATAGATATATATATATATATATATATATATATATATATATCATCTTGTGAATGTATACTGTATACAAACACAAATTTTTTTTTTTTGGTCCTGGGGATCGAACTCAGGGCTGTGTGCTTGCAAGGCAAGCTCTCTAACCACTGTGCTAAATCAGCACAATTTTTAAAACCTCAAAGAATCCTAGTTCTCTTATTCTGACCTAGTTGCTGTTCAAGGTAGTGGACACGGGTCAGTGAGCTAAATGCAGATCCCTGCGCCTTGTGTTCTGTTTCCTCTTCTCACCTTTGCTCTTCTCCTTATCTGTATAACCACAGGATACTCTTAGTGGTTTCCTTATCAAACCCTCATCTCGGCTCAGCACCACTCACTTCTCAATGAAGGCTTTGTGGCAGAGGGGGAAGGTGCTGTTGTCAGGTGGGGTAGGACGCTGTGATCAGTTCAGAGCAGAGATTTGAAAAGTGTCCCCCTGTCCAACATGGTCTCCCTTTGTGTCCTCGAGAGAGTTTTCAGGATTCCACTTTTACACTGCAGTCTGTGGGTGCTCATGTCCCTTATATAAAATGCTATAATATTTGCATATAACTTGCGCACATTCTCCCATGTACTTTTTTTTTCAATTCTTAAAAATATTTTCTTAGTCCACGTTTGCAGTACCTAATTTTTACATTCCTTGTGTGGAGCTGGAGCTGGTACATATACATAGTACATCTTATTTCCTCTCTCCTCCCATATACTTTAAATCATCTGTAGATGACTTATACTACCTACTACAATGTAAATGCTGTGTAAATTGCTGTGTTGTATTGTTCAAGGCATAATGACAAGAAGAAAGGTCCATACGTGTTTGGTACAGGTGTCATTTTTTTCTGAATATTTTCGACCTTCTGTTGGTTTAATCCCAGGATACTGAGCCGGAGGGTACAGAGGCCAGCTGTGTGTGAGGGAGATGGGGGTGGGCGCTGCCACAGCAGATCTGAGTCTGGCTCTGGTGCCAGGGTTGGGTGGTGGTATTTTCAGTCTCCTATGTCTGCCTGTCTTCCTTTGTCTGAATTTTTCTTTTTTTCTTTCTTCCCTTCTATCCATTCTTTTTTCCCCTTTTCCCATTCTCTCTTCCTTTATTAATACTTTATGAATTTTCTCAAGTATTTTTCTCTGTTTATTCACTTTTCTTCTTTTCCTACCTCGCAGCATACTATAATTGGATTTAAAAATTCATATTTGTGTTTTCTGTTCCCAACCAAAAAATTAGGTACCTTAAAGCTCATATTCCCACCTTTATACCATACTAAAATGACTCTTACTTGTGTGTACACTAGAATTTTTTTTGTAGCCTCGATTAATAAGTAGTTTAAAAATTGCTCACCATTGAGTAATAGTTTAAGTGATAATAGGGAAGCAAAACTATCTACATTTTAACTATGTACATTAGATACAAAATTCTTGGTTGTTTAAATTTTGAGTTATTATTGATAGTCATTCAAAATATTGCCTTTCTTGGCAATACTCAGAGTACATTAGAGAATATGAAAGAATCGTGGGGTAAAAAAATGGCCTATGAGATCTGGAAAATATAATGTCAAGTAAAATAAACCAGACAGGCAAGCTTGAATACCTACGATAGCCCTCTTTTGAACGAGGCAAAGTACAAACAAAGGAAAGGATAAAAGATGCATACAAAGAGACAAGGGGACAGATCTTGTCCTAAAGGAAAAGGGCCCAAAGGAACAAGAAGAAGGTCAAGGGGGAGAGGAACAGGAATTCAGAGGAATAAAGATATGCCAAGTACAGGAACCTAATAACCCAATTAAAAAAAAAAATCACGAGCTCACTTCAGTAGCAATAGGAAGTGGCTAGGATGATATTACAGTAACAAGTACGGTGTGTGCTACAGTTAACTGTAGGCAGTTTCACCTTAATACTGCATCTTTGTGTTTGTTTACATTGCTTGTCATTACATGTAAATGGTACCATATATTATGGTCTGTAAGTTTGTGTAAATTTGGATAAATTTTAATTTTTATTAAAAAAAAAAAAAGCCTGTGCAACTGTGAGCTACAGCCCACTTATTTGCACCAGCAGGGGGTGTCTTCCTGTCTACAAGGAAAGTGAGGCAAAGCTAATTTCAGAAAGATTTTGTTAGTGCTTCTTGCCCCCCAAATGAAATCCAGGCTAAATTTATGATGTGCGTGGATGTGATGGATAAGTAGGTTTCAGAAATGCCCCATGAAATCCAGGTGTCAGGTGTCCCTGGGTCCTCACAAAGCTATCTTAAATTTGAACAGTGTAATTTATAGGAACTATTAAAACTTGGTATAGCATTAGTATAGTCAAGCTGTTCTAATACCGCAAGAACATTTTTTCCCATTGAATTTGATGAAGATAATTAAATTGGTGTTGATGTCTTAAATTTTTTATTTTTTATTTTCTTATTCTGTAGTACTCAAATTCAGGTATATGTGTTTAGTAAAATATACCTTTTTTATACTTCTCTTTCGCTACCAGATTACTGATTTTTAAAATAAATTAGAACACCCTATTGGATGATAAATTTGAAATATTTAAAAATATGTATGGAGAATAATCATTTAAGTATAGTACCATCATTTTTATTTATTCAGAACCTGGATAGTCTGTTATACACATTTCCTAGCTAAGGCCTTCAGAGTTTATTTCCCAATGTTTGTCAGACCTGCAGGAAACAATTGCAAAATATCAGTGCTTGGTCATCAGGGATGTCCAGGTTTGTGGGAGTTTGTTAGGTTATGAAAATAATAACTTGCTGATTGAACTGTACTGAGGCAGATGAGATAATTAAATAGACACAAAGGTGGGGCAATTTAAAAATATTAGATGTTTATGTGCTTCTTTTTGGCTTTTCCCAGTCGAATTTAGCAGGGCAGAAAAAAACTCAACCTTAGAGAGTCACACCTCATCTCTCTGCTTTCCATGTCCTGAAATTTATGCACACCTCTCATCTGCTGTTGTCTCCTCTCTTTTCTTTGTCCTTGCAGGTTTATGTCCTTTTAAATTTCGTTCTTTCGGCGGGGGGGTGCTGGGGATCGAACTTAGGGCCTTGTGCTTGCCAAGCAAGTGCTCTACCACTTAAACTAAATCCCCAACCCCTTAATTTCTTAATGGTTATTCAAGTGGTTGTTGAGAAGGAATAGAGATGGTTCTGTTTTCATTAAAGTGAGTAGAATCAAGCAATTCCTATTATAAGATCAGTACGATTGCAGAACCAACGCTTTCCTTCTCCAAGTTTTTATTACTGAAATTGCTAAGTGCTACCTCCAGCCTTCTGATTGGGAAGTGCTTAGAGATGCACATGGCTTCTGGGTTTCATTGTCTGAAGACTAGCTGATAGCTTCCTGTGGGATCCTGAGCTTAACAGCCTGGTGGAGCAGAGTTAGATTTTCATGTAACTTGGCTTTGGAGTGTCGAGTGATATGGAAGTTGTTGGCTGAGACTGTTAGGGAGCAGACTGATCAGGACTTTAACTTCCCTTGACTAGCCAACTCATTGCACTTAGGAGATGTTCCATTTTTGTTGAATTTAATTAACTGACAAGTTTTGGATCTGAAAATTCGGATGTTTATGGGGACACTCAGAGCCTTCCTTGCATGATGTGTCAAATTTGCCTTTTTGGTTCTCCTTGTCTAGTCCGGGGTCTGTGACCACTCCTAGGGGGTGATGTTGGCCAGCCCTCTTAAATGGTCAGAAGCCTCTGTAACTGGAAAAAGTGACATTAAGACCTGAAGATGGAGGATTCAGTGTGGTCTTTTGTTGTTGGTGGCAGGCCCCTGTCTCCCAGTGGTCACAGTCCAATAGTGATTGTTCAAGGTGGCTGAATCCTTGGTGGAAGCCTCTGGAGCTGACCGTCCAGTTCTCTGGGAATGAGGCCCCCAGGGGTAGTCTTTCTGCACACCCTGCCTACTACTGTTGTGCTTGTCACCAGGAGGAGTTGCCTGTTTTTCCTCAGGGTTTATTTTATACAAAAACACCTCAAGATATTACTTTACAGTGGTACTTACAAGAGTTGGACTGGAGGGTTGCCAAATAGTACTATTGCATAATATTTTTTAAAAACTTGACATAAATTTAATAAGAAACTCAGAAAATCTAATAGTAAGAGTAAATTAGAAACTACCAAATTGCTTGTAGTGCTTAATATAACTACACAATTTAGATATGAAAGCTTTCTTATTATGATAAATATCAGTGCTTAGATGTTTCCTTCAGTCTATTTAAGGCCCAGAAAATACGGTGATTCATATTCCAGCGTACAGGGAACTGAACTGTTCTCTTTGCTTAAGCCTACCTTAATTCACACAGGTAACAATGACCTTGAAAGTGAGAGGGCACCAACCTTCATTTTCCAGTGTGAGTGATTGAAACTTTGATCTAAGAAAGGACTCGATATTTTATGGGGAAAAGAATATTTTCAGAAAAATCTGGATAGATCTCAGCTTTTCTTAGAAAGGTCAAGTAAATAGGTATTTTTGCTCTACACTTACTTCTAACAATCACTTGACTTAAGAGAGCTTTTTGGTGTGATACAAGTGCTAGATGAGCAGTTTGATGGAATTTACAGTTTCCTCTGGTTGTTTCCAGGAGCATGTGAAGAATCTGAAATGTAATGACTGAATATTGACCTGGATTCTCAGATTGCTGAATGTGTGATACCATTTGTCCTTTTAAGTCCAGAGTTAAAGATACAAATAGAACTTGGCATATCATATACAAGTCTATATTTAATGCAAGTTTGCTGTTTGAGAACAGAATATATATATATATATATATATATATATATATATATATATATACTGGAATACATTTATTTTGGAAAAATGCTTGTAGTCCAAAACATTTGTATACCAAAGGGAATTTCCCATAAAAAATAATAGAAACTCAGATAATTTGTCCCACAACCCAAAAATATTCATATAAAAGTGACTATAATACTGTAATATAATACAAAATAATAAAATCCAAAATATAAAGAAAAATAAAGAAATTAACCCGTGCTTACCTTTGAAAACCTTTGTGGCTGTTGTGAAGGAGATGAGAGAGGAGGGTCACTGTGCAGGACGATTTTCACTGTCACTAATGGAATCACTGCTGTCATCCCTTCCCTAGTCTGGGGGAGGAGCTCAATTTATGGAGAAATGTGGAGAAGAGGGAATTACCAAAGAAATAATAAGAATAATATGAATAAGAATAATAAGACTTTCCAGAACTGAACTGCATGATGACTGGAAGGTGCCATAGAGTGCTTGGTAGAGTGAGGAAGCAAAGACCCAAACCAAGGAACATCGTGAGAGTTCATGAAAATAAGGCTGAATGCGATCTCCTGAAGTGTTCTTAAAGAGAAGAAGTGAATTTTATGGAATACGTTCAATGGTAGAATAATGTCCAATTTTCAGCGGCAACATTAGAAACAAGAAGAGTGTACGTAAGGCCTTTGAAATGCTGAGAGAAAATCACATTCAATCTGGTATTTTCTACCCACCAAAATTCTGGATCCATTGTGAGTGTTGGAAAGGAAATGTTCCTTCCAGGCAAATTCTCATCAAATTTAACTTCCACAAATGCTTTTGCACGAAAGTACCAGAGGATTGTGCCTCTGAGAAAAGGGAAGTTGAGGATCATGATGGGGAAGACGTGGATCCAGTGGGATCTGATACAGAAGGCAGGCAAAGGGAGCTCCCAGAGTGATGGTACTGAGAGGTCCTGCAGGGAAACTGTGTGGTAAAGCTTCATAAGCAGTAGACAGACAGAAGGCTGAGGGTGAAAGGAATCTAGGGGAGTGTGTCCAGGAACAAAACGGACTTGACACATTGCCTATCGTTTGACCTTACTGAGGAGTTTTAGAGTACTCTCAGGTAATTGGGATCTTTAAATGCTAACTACAGGAAAAATAAACAAGAAAATGAAGCAAAACTTCTAAAAAATTAAAAATGGAGCAAGAAAAAAATGTAATTATAGTAGCATAGCTGTGAACAACATAATAGAAATGTAAACCAAAGCCAGTGATATGTGTTCGAAGGTACTAGGGACAAGAAGGGTATTCATGATCCTTGATCAGGAAGATGATTTCTAAAATGCAGTAAACCAGGACATAGCAGTATAAACATTCCATTCAAAAGTATATGGATGAACACTCTAAAGAAATAATGTGAAGAGTTAAAACTGATTGCTTTGGTAGTGGGGAGAGAGGGAGGAAGAAAACTGCTGTGTAACAGTATCTGGTATCTACTCTTATAATACGTGATTAAGAAATGTATGTACATTTTCTGGATTTTTTTTTTTTTTTGGTGGTGCCGGGGATCGAACTTGTGGCCTTGTGCTTGCAAGGCAAGCATTCTAATCACTGAGCTAAATCCCCAGCCCCTAAGAAATGTATGTACATTTTATCACTTATGTTGGCGTCATTCCCTTTCAAGTCTTTCTTTCATTAAATGTAATCCATACATGCTTGTTACAGAAAAGTTTAAAAATTAGGTAGCCCTAATTATGATGTCAAATAGGAGTTTCTAGGATTATTAATACATAGGGCACACATATTACCATCCTTTTGTATTTTTCTGCTTTATAGAACAATATAGTAACTCACAATGCATAAAATATAAGTAATCAAACCTTCTGCCTTGCAGGGCGGAGAGCACTGTTACTATCATGGAAGCATCAGGGGCATCAAAGACTCCAAGGTGGCTCTGTCGACCTGCAATGGACTTCAGTATGTGGCTCTCTCACTAGGTCCTCTTCCCTCCACCTTCCCTTTATCCATTCTCCCCTTCTCGCTTCACCACATAATTATCTTAGTGACTCTTCTATGCTAGTTCCATGTGAGGAACTGGACATGGAGTTGTTCAGAAAGAGGCAAAGTCCTTTCTTCAACACTCAAGAGTTGTTTTTTTGGGGTGCTGGGGATTGAGCTCAGGGCCTTGTGCTTGCTAGGCAAGTGCTCTACCACTTAGTTAAATCCCCAACCCCCCACTTAAGAGTTTCGAAGAGATTCAGAGATTAAGTAAATGATTGCACAGATTAGTATTTAAGTGTCATTTTGGTATATGTTGTAAAAGGGGAGATGACCAGAAGCATATTAGTTAGTTTTCTGTTACTATACCAAAATATCTGAGATTATCAATTACAAAGCAAAAAGTTTCCTTTTAGCACACAGTTTTGGAAGTTCCTGTCCATGACTGATTGGCCCTGTCCTATTGACTCTGTGGTGAGGTAGCACATCATTATGGGTGTCCATGGTGCCACAAAACTCTTGCTACATAGCCAGGAAATAAAAATGAGAGGGAGAAGGGGACCAGGATCTCCTGGATTGGACCTAAGTGTAGCTAGCTGGTAGCTAAGCAAAGATGGGCTGGCAAAGAGGAGCTCACACACATTGATTTGGAGGCAGGATCTTCAAAAACATCTGAGGTGCCTTTTGGACATGGACACAGTAGCAAGCATGTGTGAAGACCTACTTTTTCTGTGTGTTGAAAAATGATCTTGCAACTTTAAAAATATTTTATAAAAAAAATCCCACATCTCTCAAAATTAAATGTGATTTACGTGACATAAAATCATACTGCTTTTTGGAAATTCACAATTTAGAAGCATAAAGATACTTTTATTTCTTCAGAATCAGATGGTTTTAGATTATGCTTATACAAAGGACCTGTTTGTTTTCATCGAGATGATACTGGGTTTGCCTACATGTAACTAGAAAATGTGTATTAGTTGTGCATGGTTCTGTAGTAACCCAAGATACTGTCGCTGTGTGAGTGGTCCTGTCCCAGATTAATGTTCTAATTTATTTAACAGCACAAACTATCGTTTGTATGCTATTGGTCTACACTTTTACACTTTTTGTACAGCTACCTAGTAGTGTTCTGGGATCACAGTGGGAGTCCATGCAGATACTTGGATTAGATTTGAGTCAGTGTAAAGCTAATTGTTCATGTGCACTTTTTGTTTGAAAGATGTAATCATGATGTTCACTTGCTCATTCGCTCTTGCCATGTGCAGTGTGTTAATTCTCTGCTGTGTGGTCTCTTCTCCTGCAGTGGTATGTTTGAAGACGACACCTCTGTGTACATGATAGAGCCGCTGGAGCTGGTTCATGATGAAGTGAGTCTTCCACATCTGTTTCCTTACGGTGTTCAACTCTTCAGGCATCTTTACCCTTGATCAGTAAAGAGAAAATAAGTATTGATTTCAGAGTGTGTATATGCATGCTATCTTGTGTCATGAGTTTTGAAGCCAAAAGTTGCACATGTCAGACCCACACAGCAGTGAGGGATGGTTGGAAACATCACACTTAAATTTCAGGAAGCAAAGTCCAGAGCTGCTTTGTTCACAGGGCCCAGGTTCTCCTTGAAGCAGCCATCCTTCTCACTGTCTTCTTTAGATAATTGTGTGGCTGTAAGTATGTATTTAATTTATATTGCCTGAAAATATTTAGTGGGAAAATTTGTAGGCTCACCTGTTACTAACTGGTACCGTGTTTACTGTCAAGATAGGGAAGAAAATAATGTTTAGTCACACCAGTGGCCTAGAAAAGAAATCAAATACTCTAGTACTGTTGCTAATAGAAAGCACCAGATTTAAAATTTTGGTATATAGTCATCAGATATTGTATTGAGGGCTCACTACTTGCTGGGTACCATTTTAGGTGCTAGATAGATATTAGTGACAAAATAGGTGTAGAACCCGGCGCCGATGGAGCATCTGGTCTGCAAGGGCAGACAGAGAACATACACGGTAAATGAGGTATTACATACAGTTTGCCATTTTGGATAATGATACTGGTTAATGAGAAAAAGAAAAGCCAGGAAAGTGGATAGGAGATTTACACTTTTGTATACCTTGGTAGGTAAGACCGCAAAGAGAAGGAGGATTTTGCATAAAGACCTCATGGAGATTAGACAGCCGGAAGAGCACCCCAGGAGTTGAGCAGACGGAACGTCCTGCAGCAGAAGGGTCCTCACTGTGCCCTGGGACTGGTGTACCTGCTTAGGCCAGCAAGGGGTGGACAAGAGGGAATATGGTCGGAGGCGAAGGCAGCAGGAGGCGGCGGCAGTCAAATCAGATCAGTGAAAAGAGCTAGTCATGGGGAGAATATTTGCAAGAATGATAAGAGTCAGAATATTGTAATAATTTGATAGGGAGCAGATAAAATAAATTTGGAATAGGTAACAGTTATCCAGGCTGTTGATAACAACAGTTGAACAGATAAACATTTATATTCTCGGGTGGGCAATGTTTATGCGAATAAGGGATAGATTTCAAATTTGTGGCAGAAGAGTCATTAAATTGTAAATGGTTGTTTGAAGGAACAGCTATCATTTTTAAACTAGTAACTATGCAAATTACCAGATAGTTAAGACAACTCAGCCTAGCTTAAGATATTTTGATCAAGTAAGATGTTTTTTCCCCTTACTCATAGATAAATAACATGTGTACAGCAAAATTGTTAGAGTCATTCAGCAAAAAGTCGGACTTTGATTTTTGGATTTGATTACTAGCTCTGCTACCCATTTTTAAAAATCCTGAAGATCAAAACAAAAAATCTAAAATAATAATTATTTAGACCTTAGAATTTTAAAAATATGTAAATGAGATCATTTTTTCCTTGCATCCCTAAAGAAGACAATTTTGCAGATTATTAATAAATGTCATACTGTCTGTTAAACTGTTTGAAAGATTTATATATATATGTATGTACTATTATTTTCATAATGTTTAAAAATCGCTTTTATATTTTTGTAGGCATAATTATATTGTTCAGGGGCTGATTATCCCATGCCCATTATCTTCTCTTTTTGCCTTCCTTCTTCTCGCTGCCTGCCTTTTGTTCGTGTAATGATTTGTTCTCATCCTTGCCGTGGGTGGAAGGGAAGAACAGTGCTTGAAGCTTTGAATTAGTTGGTTTAAAAAACTGTGCTGCTGATCCAGTTGAGAATTTCATTACTCTGGGTATCTTTTCACTTGTTACCAGAGTTAAGAGATTACTGTAGTTGAATTTAAAGTTTTTGACATTCACATTATCATTATTAATTTTAGTATGCTTCATAGTAAGTCAAGTAATTTGGATGGGATACTTTTAATAAGAAGTCGTGTTCTCCTTCAAGCAAAAAATAAATAACACTTTAGAGTATTATGCTGTCTATTCAAAGGGTTCTTTTTATAACTGTTTTTCTGACTGTAGAACCCATGTATTACAGGATATTTGGAAAAGCAAAAAAGAAATTAAATAGGAATTGCCCATTTTTCCATCCCCCAAGATAACTTTTCTCTTCACCTTTCAGTATACATTCTTCCAGTTCTTCAGCCATGTAGTATTTATAGTCCATGTGTATTTTAAAATAAATTTTGGGGTCATTATTTTATAATGTAATTTAATAATGTAATTATCTTGCTCCATCTCAATTATCTTCAGTTTTGAAATAGGGATAAAATATACATTGTATGGAGTTCTTACAAAGAGTAAATTGGTAATATGGGCATGAACACTGTGTGGCACATATTGTGCACTTGCTAAATGGAAGCTATAGTAATGATAACAGTAATAAATCATTTCTAAAAATGTACTTTCCAGCTCACAGGATAAGAGTATTTTCAGTGTTGTTGATAGACATTGCTGAGTCTCTCAAATTGTGCTCCGAATTCCTTTCCACGATG
The DNA here is from genome assembly GCA_004026905.1 of Hystrix cristata. Lineage (NCBI taxonomy): Eukaryota > Metazoa > Chordata > Mammalia > Rodentia > Hystricidae > Hystrix > Hystrix cristata. The sequence goes on from PVJO010007612.1 coordinate 80,162, forward strand.
TATGAGTGCTTCCTGCCTTGCAGCTGTAGTTAGCTCTGGGTATCATATTTTCAAAATGTCTCCCAATTCGATGGGAAAAAATTGGTATTTCATCTTAAAAAAATTTGCATTTTGAAGGCGATTCAGCATTTTTTATAGTTTATTGACCTTTTTGTGTCTTTCTTAAAGAAGGCGAAGCTTTAAGAATAGCTAACAAAATGATACTTTTATTCAAACTGGGGCAAGTGGAGGCTGCTCTATTTAAAATTAATACTTCAATGAGACATATACTTTGCACTTTTTTTTAAAATTTTTAAAATTTTAAACCAAGAACGTGTATTGATACATTCTACATACAATGGTCACATTCATTACAATTATTCTGTACCTATACATGATGCATCTTGGTTCTCCCCCCTCTCCCCCGCCCCTCCCCTCTGCTCCCTCCCTCCCTATTTACAGCAGGTTCATTCATCATTTTCCATATTTTCCCTTTCCCCTCTCTTTCCCCTGTTGCCTTTCTGCTTTTCCCCTTCTTTCTT